>CAIGRP010031214.1:0-33061 GCA_903798385.1 Fraxinus cuspidata
ATAATCTTGTAAACCCCGCTCACTAGGCTAATAGGACGAAAGTCCTTAATATCTGTCGCTCCCGGTTTCTTAGGAATGAGCACAAGAGGTGTGGCATTGACGCTTCGTAAGAATTTTGCACTGAAGGCATTACTATCACATTGAGAGCGGATCTCCTTAAATTTTGTGTTTTCTTGTTCTAGTTTTCTGTTTCGTGTTATTATTGCTCTAGGTACTAATTCATAACGGTTATCTCTGATATATTTACATGAAAAGCATAAGTAGAACCTGGCAAATTTTGGTTTGAATGATCCTATACAAGGCAAGTTTTGGATCAATTGTTTATGAAAATGGTTGTGGACGTTCCATCGTCAAGGCCATAAAGAGTCCTCGAATGTTAGTAGGTCTATTGACGATAAACTTTGAGACACCGAGTTGTTCCAATGGTTTGTCAGGGCGTTGAACCTGGTGCTATTTTCTATTAGAATCCTCATTGGCACTTGAATGGAGTTGGCGTGATTTCAGAGGATACATCTCAGTAGGAGATGCTACTGTGTTAACTTCTTTTTTTTTTTCCTACAGAATACACAGAACCAAAAATCCATCATTCATCTCTTATATGGTCAGGATTTATCCATTTGGTAACAATCCAAGTCATTCAATTATTTCCCACTTTTAAGTTATTTACTATTTATTAATGTTAAAATGCTTCTTTTCACATTCTCACTATAGATATAGATTGTTTCATTGATCGATCCGTGGTGTATATATCCATCCTTACCTATGCAGCCTGGTCATGACATTGTTCGATCAATTTAATATTTCTACCTCAACTGATATATATGTTTCTTTTATGTTCATATATCAGGTCGCCATCTTTTTAGTTTTAGCTATGGTATTACGCCGGAAACCTGATGTTGTAATTAATCTACTACCGAATTTGAGGGAAAACAAGTATCAAGGGCAAGATAAGCTTCCAGTTGTTGCATGGATGGTAGTGCAGGTGAGTAGTTGGCCACTTTAACATCATTGTCAATCATTAGCACTTCTTTTTTGAAAAGCTGAAGTTGGACATTTTTGTGTAGGCCTCTCGAGGAGATCTGGCTGTAGGATTGTACTTATGGGCTCATCTTATTTTGCCTATGCTTAGAGGCAAATTGGGCTCTAACCCACAATCTAGGGATTTGGTTTTGCAGGTTGTGGAAAGGTGATTTTCTATTGCAATACTTGTACAACTTGATTCTAACATGTTTTCTGATTTCTTTCCATTTAATCGATAAATCAACTTGATTCTGTGTCAGAATTCTGTCAGCACCAAGAGCTCGTGGTATATTAGTAAACAGTGCGGTTAGAAAGGGGGAGCGCTTGATTTCACCCGCATCGCTTGACCTACTGCTGCATGTAACATTCCCTGGGTCTTCTGCAAGAGTCAAGGTTGGAGTTATTGGAGAACTTTTACTATGTTATTCAATAGTTCCAGCTAGTATTGTCTGGTCCTACTCTGCATCCTTTACATTGTCACTTTAGTGCTGTCATTTATCTTCCATTCGGTATGTATTTCAGGCAACTGAAAGGTTTGAGTCGATTTATCCAACTCTTAAAGAGGTTGCTCTTGCTGGTGCTCCTGGAAGCAAAGCCATGAAACAAGTATCACAGCAGATACAGGCTATAGCTGTGAAATCAGCTGAAGAAGGCAATTACAAATTTTAACTGACATCTTATTTTGCAAATTCTCTTTTATATAGTTAGTTAAAAACTCTGAAGTACATGGTGAGTTTGATAAAGAATTACGTACAGGGATCCCAGAGCTAACCGAGGAAGCAATTAGCATATTTGTCTGGTGTTTGACTCAGAATCCTGATTGCTACAAGCAATGGGTAAGCTTTAGTTGGTACTTTGCATTCCATCAGGTTGTGCACCTTTAGTGCTGCGAATTTATGCGAAAAAGTGTATAAGGCTTAATTTTACACCAGCCGTGTAACCATCCTATTTAAAATTGATTTAAATAGGACAAAATCTATATGGACAACATAGAGGTTAGCGTTGCGGCCTTGAGGAAGCTTTCCAAGGAGTGCAAGGAGATGCAATTGGAACAGTCTTCTCTCGAAGCATTGAAGCAAACTCTAAAGATTTTCCGGCAAAAAGTGGGTACTTTATTATTTTCAGACATTTCTCATGATTGGTAGTTCATCCTTTTTCAAGTCTAATTGTAATGGCTTTAGACTTCCTCGTGTACACACACATGTATTGCATACATACTTGTGTACAAGCTTATAACACTGGACTTGTTTGCTACCATCTTTCTCCACAGAATGAGAAAGCATTAGCTGGTGGGTTGGATGTTGCTCGCCAAGCTTTCTTTAAGGAAGCAAACAAATACTGTAAGGTAATAGTGGGCAAAATATCACGTGGGCACAGTTGTGCCAAAACTATGGCGTTTGCACTTGTGTTACTGGCAGTAGGAGCAGCCATAATCTCCCCAAAGCTGGATGAATGGGATTGGGACAAGTTCATGGCTTTGTTCAATGCTCACTAATCCTCCCAAAAGCAAATTTACACCCAAATCTGAGAGACTCAAGACATTGGTTTTTTATCCTTTGAAGTGGGCAACACTAACCATATTTGCGGGAATAAAGTCGCAGAAGAGCTAGGTCTTTGTGTAATAGCGAGTACAGATAGTGTTATTTAAATTAGAATAGTTGCTGCAGAAAAGAAGCAGATTCTGTTGTTTTTGCTTGTGTACTTTTTTGGTTTATGGAGGTCATCCTCGAAGTAATTCAGCTGATCACTGTGTTTCTGCAAAATGATCGCCCGAATTTTTTACTTTCTTTGTTTTTTCGGGTTTTGGGAGATTCCATTTGGAAGGATACTGGGTACGCGTTGTTACATGTTATAGGTTATCTTCATTTAATTTGGTTAAACTTCAACTTCCCCATAAACTCGTTCTGTTATGATGATATACTTTCTAGTTATGTTTTTAGCCTCCTACTAGAAGCATGTAAAATGTTTTTCAATTTTTGCCATTCTTTTCTTCCTTCTCGATTATTTACTCTACGAATTGCATCAAAGTGATCGAAAATGTATAGGGCAAAGTCACTTTACTCTTTTATACGATTCACGTTGGATAGGAGAAAATTGTCGTTGAGATATAATGGGTAGGGTTGCAAAACGATTTGATTTGGGCCATTTTTTGCATTTTTTCAAATCAAATCATTTGAAACAACTTCGTAAAACTCCAAACCAGACCACAATTTGCTGTTTGGTTCGGTTTTGAAGTGTGCGGGTTCCTACGTCAAAAAAAAAAAAAAACTAGAAATTACCCAAGAAATGCAATTATCAATATCCCCAGCAAAATCCATACTGTCAACGAGGCACCAACAATAGAAATGACAAAAAGAACATGGGCAAAATTGGCATCTTAAGTTTACAATTATTCTTAAATTAAGTAGATAAAATTTAATTTTTTGTGGCCTTAAACCTTCAAAATATGAATACTTTTTAAAAAAAAAAAAAACTAGAAAGGCTTGTTTTGATTTTAAATGGTTTTAAAATGACCGAACATAAACCAAATCATTTTAAATAATTTTGTGTAAATTAAAATTAAAATTAAAATGTTGATGGACACGTAGATCCAAAATCAAACATTATTACATTAATACAGGTGACGATTTTTGCTTACGCCCTTGGGATAATTTGATAAGTTTAAACAATGAGTTATGAAACATTAAGTTTACTAGTGATATCTATTTTTTTAAATTTTATTTCGTTTGTACTTTTATTTTAAAATTAAGTTTTTAGTTAAAATCATTTCAAAAGAAAAGAATTTCTAGTGCATTCTATTATAAATTTATAATGGGGTAAAATAGAATTTAATAAAATTTTCTAAATATAAATATCTTTACGGCTTCACCAGTGAAAGAAAAGAAGTCATCTTCTTCACCTCGATACTTGGCACAATCCTGAAGCTCCGTATTGTGTTTTACAGCCGGCATAAATTCCATGTTTCAATTTTTTAATTTTTTCATGTAAAAAACCAACGATTTAGAACTGGGTATTAATTACAAGAATATGTCTTCAACAATCCCGATTCATTTCAACTTCAAGCCCTC
Source organism: Fraxinus cuspidata (assembly GCA_903798385.1). Taxonomy (NCBI): domain Eukaryota; kingdom Viridiplantae; phylum Streptophyta; class Magnoliopsida; order Lamiales; family Oleaceae; genus Fraxinus; species Fraxinus cuspidata. The sequence continues at coordinate 4,089 of CAIGRP010031214.1, forward strand.
CAGTTTTCTGCAACACCATAGTCATGTGGTGGTTTTTTCAGTTAAGAAGTCGTTGAACACCGCCGTTAGTTCCACCAGAAACCCACATGGCCGTTACTGTTATCGTCGTGATATAGTCAGAAATCCTGTGCTATGCTCTGTCTCGACGAGGGCCTGCAGCGATGATGGTGGGGGTGAGGTTTTTGTGACCCAAGAAGAGGCTTCTGCTTCTGTATGCTCGCTACTTATCCAAAACTCACCTGGGCCTCTCTTATTTTTGTGTTTGTTTTTATTTTTCATGTGCGTATAATCTCAAGTTATTTCATTCCACTCTTGGAAATGTAGGTGGGTATTTAATATGATTGCTTAGTACAATGGAAATGCATGTGACAATTGGAGTTTCACATAGCCTGCTCAAAATTATGCATTTTACTCCCCCATAGTTCGAGTTATTATTTATATTTTGGATAGATTATTTTTTATGTTTAATTTTTTGAACTCTTGTGATATGTTACATCAATTTTAGTTTAATTTTTTTGTTAGTTGGATAACCAATAATTTATGTGATTCCGTGAATAATTTTGAACTCTGGCCGCCCCATTTACAATTGCAGCTGATGAAGAGTGCCAAAAGAAAGTAAATGTATAAATAAAAATAAGATTTGCTATATATTTCTAGCCCACAAGTTATTGAGAAGGTCCCATAAATGTGCCTGTGTATATCAAAAGTTGAGAAGAAATACAATGCTTAGGCAGCAAATGAATTCAGGGAGCTTGAACTACAAAAATATAACAAACGCATTAGTATGAAATTGAAATACGAAGATATTAATTGAAGTGATTTCAGATTTGATACTTTACTAACATCTCTATAAAATGTCTGCACCTGGCTGTGTGTATCTTATGTGGGACCATCAATAGGGAATTCAGTGCATGTCATGTACACTAATGATGTCTCTTTTTTTGCATGATATATTGTCAGCTTACGTCACGTTATGGATGTGTGTGAGAGTGAACCACTAAAAATTGTGTTTTTACTTGCTTTTGATTTTTTTGTGTTGTTTTTACTTTTTGCTTTCTAATAGAGGATTATGCATTTAATCCATAGCATTACAAATGTGTCCTCAATCTTGAGCCTGTAGGTGCCACTTTGTTGTCAATTTCTGCTCTTCTAACTGTTGATTCTGGGCGATGGGGTAATTTTGTAATTATTTGATAGTGACCATATTTCATGGAGCACGGGCCATACTTATGTTTCTCTGCTCTCATTTCACTGTATTATGTAAATAAGATTTGTAATGAATATTGTTCAGAGAAACTAATATTCTGATACAGGATCATAGGTGTTGGGAAAATTTTTTATGAACTGCAGTAATTGTCCACCTTCCTCTTTTTTTTTTTTGATAAATGACCTTCTTCTTTAAATGGTTTAGAGAGAATTTCCATTGTAAAATGTGGCATGTGGCCTTCTTCTTTTGCACCATGTTCTCTAACCAATCATTTTCTTTGTTGGTTGATATATCATTTGTAAGATGCATCCTTATTTTTCTGTTTCTTATGTAAGTACATTCATCAAGGCTGATAGATGCTCTTTTTTCTGAGCCATGAATGATAAATGGTTTTTGCAATCATTTACAGGATGTTGACACATTAAAGAGCAGACCGTCTCGCTCTAATGATGGTTATGTGGCATTATTTGTTCGGATGCTTGGGTTAGACAATGATCCTCGTGACAGAGAACAGGCCGTCGTTGCACTCTGGAAGTATTCTCTTGGAGGAAAGCAGTATGTTGATAACATCATGAAATTTCGTGGCACTATCAATCTCACCTTGAATCTTCTGAAATCAGAGTCTGATTCTGCATGTGAAGCAGCTGCTGGTCTGTTGAGGATGGTATCCTCGTTTAATGTATACAGAGATTCAGTGGCCGAGACTGGTGCTATAGAAGAGATAACTGGCCTGTTGAGACGATCTTCCTTGTCTCCTGATGTAAAATGCAATTGACCTGCTATACCGTTAAACATTTATCTGGTTGTGTTTCTTGGCATAGGAGATTCAGGTAAAGTTTCAATATGTTTCTGCAGGTGAAGGAGCAGAGTTTATGCACATTGTGGAATTTGTCTGTGGACGAGAAGCTCAGAGCAAGAATCACCAACTCTGAGCTCCTACCTATACTTATAAAGTTCTTGGAGGATGACAATGTAAAAGTAAGGGAATCTGCTGGCGGAGTTTTGGCTAATTTAGCGCTTAGCCAGTCAAATCACAAGATAATGGTTGAAGCAGGTGTTATTCCAAACCTGGTGAGGCTCACTTTATGTTTGCCATAAATCATCGTGATTGTGTAGTATTTCAGTTAATTGCATGATTTAATACTATTAAGAAGACCAAATGAAAATTAAAAGAAGTGACCGATGAGAAACAAAAGCGATTGTGTGACCGTTGACAAACTTGCAATTTCCGAAATATTGTCGAACTTTTAACATATGTTCTCATAGCTCAGAAAATTGTTATATTAATGTCGTCGTGTTTGATAGGTATTTAGCAGCTATTTGCTATTGTTACTTGAACAATGGAACATGAGAAATGGTAAAATATTCTCCTCAACCATTATTTAACTGATAAAAGGCATGTAGATGAAAATTATGCATTACCATCCACTTAGTAGTGTATTTGTATCTTTAATTGTGCGTGGGTTTTTATGTATACATGTGTGTGCTTGTTGTGATTGGCCATGACCCACCTAATTCACATAGAGCAGAGCATCAGTTTGAATAAATACAACCAGAACTGCCCCCAAAGACTTTTCACAAGCATTAGAGCTCACATGACACTGTCAATGCTAATTCTCCGCACTATAGTTCTCTCAGATTCTCAAGTTCTTTCTCGTCCTTCTTTTTCTCTCTCTTTCTTGTTATTTAATAGCATTGCCCTTCGCCCAATAAGAAGTGCTTCTCTTGGCAAAGCGACAGAGCACATTTGTGCACCTCCCCATAGCCCGAGTATACTTTCTTATCTCGTGTCTCCTTTTTGTGCTTTCTTTCATTTTTATTCTCGGAGTGCCTCTGTTATCTTGCAGTACTCTCTTCTTATCATTACGCTTCGTTCAAGAAATCTGATCTCACTGGGGGTGAGACTACCCAGTCCTCCCACTAAACCCTTCTCAACAGCTACATTGGCTAGTATCCATAATAAAAAAAGGTATTGGCTCTGTTTGTCAGCCAAAAGAAGTATCAGGCTCTGTTCAATACCGGAAAAAAACGTTGACCATCTGTCTGGTCGACACTAGTGGAAATACAATTTTAATCCCAGTGACACACTTCATAGCAGCCCAATCAAGGAACTCAATGACTAATCCATAGTAAGCCATCTTACTCATCAGATTCCAACTCAATCAAGCCTAGTCATCGCAACCCATTTCCCGGGCCCAATTGGTCCACACCAGCCCTTAGCCCAATCAACGCCCATTTTACCCATCCACAACTTATCATTTAATTTTAACTTATTCTAACCCAGATGTTACTTGTAACTTGAGTTTCTACAAGAACTCGATTTATTGTTTCTATTCTCTTAGGACCATATTAACTGATAGTTGCTGTAGTGTAAAATCTTCTCATGCTGACTCTGATTTTGAGATTCTAATTACTGGGAGCACAATGCAGGCAAAGCTATTGAATGCTGAAGTGGAGGAATCTAAAGTTGTGAGGAAAGAAGCAAGAAATGCATTATTGGAACTCAGTAGAGATGAGTACAATAGGATACTTGTCATGGAGGAAGGTCTCGTTCTGGTTCCTTTGGTCGGTGCTGATGCCTACAAGTCTTTTAGACCAGCTTTGTATTCATGGCCTTCTTTGCCTGATGGTACAAAGATTGAACAGGGTTCAAAAGGCCCTTCTAGATATGGTGCTTCAGAACTACTACTTGGATTAAACATTCAAGATAGGAATTTAGATTTGGAGGCGGCAAAGATGAATGCGGTAGTCGGAAGAACTCAACAACAGTTCCTTGCCCGCATTGGCGCAATAGAAATGGAAGATGGTAATAAACCTAACAGTGAAGAAGGGACCTCAAGTCAGAGGTTTACTTTTTTGCCTTGGATGGATGCTATTGCTCGATTGGTTTTGATTCTTGGACTTGAAGAAGAGACGGCAATCACTAGAGCTGCACAATCAATTGCAGATGCATCCTTCAATGAACGTATGCGGTTCTCATTTATGGAAGCTGGTGCTATCAAGCATCTTATTCGGTTAATTAATCATCCCAGTAGCGCCGTTAGATCGGCTGTAATTCTGGCTTTGTACAGGCTATCCATCAGGTATTATTGTGATCTTATGCATGAGATAAAGTAGTTTGCTGAGACAAGTTTTTTTATGAGAATCAGGACTTCAAAAGGCTGTTGAAGCAAATAATTTTTTTTTAGATGGCCTTTATAAGATTAATTTGCCTGGTCAATGGTTGATCTTCGCTCACCTGCTCGGATTGGTGAAAGAAGACCTTTCACTTTTTTGGGTTTGAGGGCGGACGAGCAGGCGGGTAAAAACATTGTCCTCAAATTTAAGAGATGATCTCATCCATTAATTTGCTCACCTTATTTTTTCTTGAATCAGAATGCATGCAGATTATGCCCTTTTTTGGTATGGATTAAAATTCTAAGTCAAAATCAACAATTAATTTTAACCACATATTTCATGGGATTCCTTACTTTTCAGCCGCACATTCCATCAACTTTTATCAAAATTTACTAAAAATCTGATTTTATTATCCACCGAATAGGTGCTATATTTCATTGTTGCTAATAAAGTGAGAGTACTGTTATCATGTATGGTGCCTACAGCTGAATTTTATTGATTAATTATCTTAGTCTACAACCAGAAATGCTTGCATTTGTGGTTTCTCTCGTCAAGATGTGTCACTTAATATTCATGTTTGAGAGTCCCCAAACTTATATGCAAAATCTTTGAAAATTTTCCCAAATTTATTAAGCTTAATTAACCACTGACAATGTTCTAAGATCAAGCATTCCGTAAATGCAGCGATGGTGTTTGCCTGAAAATTGAAGCGGAAGGTGTTTTGCACCCTCTAGTTTATTTGCTGAGGCAGTCAGAATCAGCAACCTCGCAGGGCTTGATGGAAATGGTAGTGCTGTTGGTTTGTTTAATCTGAAGTTTTACAATGATCATAATTTTTAATTTTCTAAGCTGTAATGAGAAACATTTTGTGTTGAACTGCAGATTGTGAATATTCTAAGTCGGATTTTAGACCCTAACAAAGAAATGAAATCAAAGGTCTGTAGCCACTGGTCAACAGTGATTAGGGGAATCTCAACAGTTCTTTCTTTCACAACATTTTCTGACTATTTTTGTCTTTCAGTTCTATGATGGACCAGTAAATGGTTCAGAAAAGGGAATGGATGCTACTGCAATTCCAACATCTGACGGCAATGAGACGATTGCATGGGAATCATCTTCCAGGTTCTTACTCATTTGATCTAATGTTAGAATGTATCTAAAACATTTGGTGTTAAATCTTCATGACAGTTCATTGGCTTAAACAAAAATTTTTTGGATATTGTAACATGGAAGCCTTGGCTGCTAGATGTCTTCTGGCGTAGACTTTACTCGTGTTATTATATTGTGTATTAATTCGCAGCCTATACATGCCTGAAAAATGACTTCAATTTCTACAACTAACATTTCTGTTTTTGTTGGATATACTTAGTTCGCTGAGTTTTATTTTAGGCTATATTTGGGTTAGTTTTCCAAAATTGTTTCTATTGCGTTTTAATTATTGCCTCTGTTATTGAAAATCTGAAACATTTTGCAACTAACCTTGTGCATTCAAACTAGTAAATAACTCCCATCTCACAGGAAGACCTCCAGAGATATTTTATTTATCAGTTTCATCATATTCGAAGTTTTCAGCTGTAAAGATTTTAATTAATTTTTTTTTTTTGGCTCTTTAAAGATCACGTCTGTGTGCTTTTTTTTGGGCTAAACGCGGCCATCTGGTTCACCACTACTACCAACAAGTCTCATGCTTACGTTACTCCTACTGATGGTTTGATTATCTTGGACCACGAAGACCCCAGTCCTGCTTCTGGTTTCCATTCACATCATCATATTGATGAAAAATCTCCTCCACGAGACGGTATTCAACTTGGAGTACTTATAATTGAATTGTCTATCTCAATGGAAATGACATCTGTACAACTAAATACAAAAACAATATCTTGAGGGCATTATATGATATCCATACAAAAGCTACCCAGATATACATATTACCAGTATACGAGGTACCAAAAAGGTCTATTACAATTTTTCAAGTACTTGGATAACAAATGGCACCTTACCTTCCAGTGTAAAAGTTGTAAGAAGTTGACCACATGCTGGGTTAAATTAATTGATTGCATTGCATTCTAGTTGCCACTGCATTTGTATCTTCCTACTCTATCACTGTTAAACTGAATTTGTACTTTTCTTTGCTCGAAACATGCACATATCATTTTGCCAAGCCCCTGTTTGTGCTCCATTAAAAAAATTAAGTTAACTAAAATAAGTGTTAAAATTGGAAACTATATTAAGTCCATGTTTGGACTCCATTATAATGAGATTTGGGGGGAAAATGTGCTTTGGAATAGTGATTTTTTGGAGAATGTGTGGTTAAAAAATAAGGAAAGGTTCTGGGTTTACGTGTAATATTTTATTTTATTGAAGAATGTGTGGTTGAAAAGAAGAAATAGAAAAATGCATTAAAATTAAAATGGACCCTCATTGTTGCCAAAGAGACTTGAGTTATCATGCAAATTTTCATCGTTGAAGACGAGATTCAAATAAATATGTGCTGCCCCTCCCTAATAGTTTTAAGTTTTTAGGTGAGATGGTCATGCAAAAGATGTGTGTAAAAGTCTCCGCTACCCATTCAGAAAATTATGCTCATGCCAGGTCTTTCAAGAGTGAAGCCGGTCTGCATGTGAAGTGGCATGCTGAAGACAGATTTAAATGAATACATGTGATGAGATGGTTAAAGGTCTTGACCGTGTTTGCATTATAACTAATTGTCAACATCTTTAGCCGTAGCCAACTTTGGTATGCATACATGGCAGTAGCAGATTCTTGTTATTTCTCAAGGAAATATATGCTTTCTTCTGTGACTTGATTGTCAATGCAATTGACCGTTTTATAATTAGGCTTCCATTATTTACCCAAAATAATTATAAGTCGTACTAATATACTACTTTGACAGCACTAATGGGAGAGAGCTTGTGGAGCCCACTGTTCTTAGTCGCCTCGTGGATATCTTGAAGAAATCAAACCTGGATTTACAAAGAAAAGTTGCTTCCATCCTCGAATTCATTGCAGTGAGTGAGTCTTGCGTGGAACAGATCATCTCGGCTGACATAGAATCTGGTCTAGAAGCCGTTTTTCGACTAAAACCTTTGACAGGTAAGAGAGTTACTTTCAAAATAATTAACTTTTCTTTGGTAAGAAAAGTAACGTGTGCAAGTTACTTGAAAGTAACATTTACTTAAGTTTAACCAGACATGCTTGCTTAGTTTGAATTGATATTATCAGAAAAAGGACATGGTATTGATGATGAGAAGCCAGAACTGCAATCACTGGAACTTGAAGAAGCCGGCCAAGCAGTATCTGCAGCATCGCGATTACTTGCAAGGTTGCTCGATTATGATCTCTTTTGTCGAACTATTAATCCTGTCCACTTCACCAAATTGCTTCGTGCCGCCCTCATGTCTAGCATTCCTCTTCACAACAAAGACTGGGTCGCCGCTTGCCTAGTTAAATTAAGCTCTTTGTCAGATCCCAATCTCGACCTTGAGAATCCAGTCAACATTGAAGTAACCCTATACGAAACAATCCCAAGGTTGATAGAACAAATAAAGAGCTCGTACTCTACCGAGGTTCAAGAAGCCGCTGTATTAGAACTCAACCGAGTAATATCCGAAGGGTTGGTAGATTCAACCCAAGCCGTTGCAGCCAAGGGGGCAATATTTCCACTGGTGAAACTGCTCGAGTCCGGGACCGAAAGAGCTGTTGAAGCTAGCTTAACTATACTGTATAATTTAAGCATGAACAGTGAAAATCATGCAGCCATTATTTCTGCAGGAGCAGTTCCTGTATTGAGAAGAATCGTTCTTTCAGAAAGGTCAAACTGGATGCGCGCTCTTCGTTTGCTCAGAACTTTACCTACATGATTGTAATTCAAGGATGACACAATAATGTAAGTTATCGATTTGCAGCATTTTTTGGTGTATTAGGCTGAATGTATTTCAAACTCTTATTGAACTTTTTATTTAACAAATCCAATAGAATATGTTTTACCACTTACTTAATAATTTCTTTTCATATTTTTACAATACCAACGGCATTTCAATTTTTTTACATTAATGTTTTAATGCACTAACGTGTACTATTGTTTAGCAAAATTTTACTTGAATTAAATATTCATATTTTACATCTTGTTTCACTGTATGGATTTATAAATCTGAATCTTCATTAATAAATTTGCGTTTTGTTAATATTTAAATTACGTATACATAATAATATGTAATTAATTAAAAAAATTGAATCATTTATTATTCAAAAAAAAAATTAGGATAGAAATTCCACTAACATGCATATTTGTATATGCAAAAGTCTTTTAAGTACTAATTAAATTATTAAACGGAACAATTTAGATTGTTATTAATTGTAGAAAAAAAAATCATATTTTTTCTTTCAAATGATATTTATATCAACCCTATTTTAGATTATATATAGCTCAAAAAAAAGGTCCCGAGGTGTATGTGATACTCAAATAAAGGAGGTTAGTAATATATTTGAAACGTGAGGTAATATTGTTAAAAGAAAAATGGAGTGTCTTATTCCTCCATCATCCCGAACCTTTATCGAATGGATATCCATCGAATGGAAATTCTTTTTGGCATCTAATAATGTCCAAAATCAACATTATTTGTTTCCAACATTTTAAATGGGCATGTGTATGACAAGATTACAGAGAAAGGCGCCTTCGTGTAACATGACATGATTTTAACGCGCGTATTATCAAACTCTCGTAATAGTATTATATTTTTCTAATCGTCTTATATTATTTTAACAGTAGATCAAGGGTAGTTATATTCATACCTTATTTTTAATTGCGACGAATGTTCCTAACTTTTGTTTATTTTTACGCTTATATCCTAACTTATTTCTTCAAACTCTTAGCACCAACCTTGTATTAATTTGCACATATTGTTTTGAGACGGGTTCTCACCAAGAAATTTGTTAGAAAAACGTAAAATGAATTGTCTCGTATCCTTGAATAAAAGAAATAAACAACAAATATAACAATTTGACAAAATATTTGCTCTTCGTTTCAATGTATGTTAGTATAATATTTGGACAGAAATCGTTATCAAAGACAAGATATACTAATTAATTGAATGTTCGACATATAACAAAAAACGTTGAGTAAAAATGAGAAAGTATTGAGAACCTTAATTGTAATTAAAATGTGATATAGAAAATAAAAAATGTGGTATGAATATTTATCTGTAGATCAATTGTATGATATACAAATGTATACATCATGTAAAGAAGCTTTCTCTCTATAGTTATTTATAACAATATAAGTAAGGTCCTTTACATATCTTTGTTTGTGTGTGTGTAATTTACTAATATAATAAAATTTAAGTAATATTATTCATAATGAAAACTACCGATAATCGTTCTACGTGACATAAATGCATCGTTTTGTTATTTGATGCATTAAATACTGATAATCGTCCTACGTAGCATATATGACAAAGTGACAAGAGCATGTCGCTATGTAAAACGACCATCAATAGTTTTCATTATCAATAGCATTATTCATAAAATAATAATTCCTAACTAAGAATTGATAACTAGGAACGTGCTATCATGGATTCTTTGTATTATTTTAAGTTTTTGTTTGGCTTAATTAAAAATTGATAAAAATATAAGTCAAAATTAATAATTAATTTTAATAATATATTTTATGGATTTCACAATTTTTATTCATAAATTATATCAATTTTTATTAAAATCTATTTTTTTTTAACAAAATCAAACCGAGGGTATATCTTGTTTATTGGTGGGTAGCTGTACAATCTTGTCCACTTTAAATATTGGATTATGCTAATAGTATCTAGGGGTACCAAAGGGATTATACTCTCCTTACATGGGGGTGGGACCCACTTGTATTTGAAAAAAATTATTTAAGTGGGCCACACCCCCTTGTGAAGGGGTGTAGCCCTTTAGGTACATCTTTTGATGTACCACTAGCATAATTCTTAAATATTTTATATTTTAATTTTATTTCTTTTTAATAAATAAATAACATTAAATAAAACTTTTGTCAAAACAATGATGACGACCGGTACCGTCATCAACGGTAAACGGACAAAACCACCCAATAATAGGAACCAAAGCCCTTTTACGTGAAAAAGAAAAATTTTCCAACGGGTCCTTCAACTGTTAGGTTTGTTTTATTTCAGTAGCTCAATTTTTATAAAACTCGATCCAATTTGCATTTTAGTTTCAATTTGAGCTTTATTTTAGTCTAAAACCAACATTACGCTAAATCAACATTGATTCGGCAAAGCATTGAAATAAGATTTTTACAAAGGTAGGCAGATTAAGCTCATGCTTGGTTTTGATAAAAAAAAAAAAGATTTTTAGTAGATTTTAATAAAATTTAATGTAATTTTTATTTAAATTTTGATAAAAATTATAAGTCCAATAAAATGCGTAATTAAAAATTAATTTAACGAAAAGTGCGTTTTAAGAAACAAAGACCAAACAGGGGTTAAATGTTCTTAATAATCCTGATTACTTGATCATCATCCATAGCAAAGCCAGTCTTGTGATTTTTGGAGCCCGGTGTGAACTCCAAAAATTAGGCCCCCAAAATCAACGTAAATGCAAAATCCAAAAATGTATTATATAACCTATTGCTAACTTAAAATAGCATATTATGCAACATATTGTATCATCTACTTCGTTGAATCACTACTTCATCGTTATTCAACACCTTCACATTGTTGCTTTTAAAGTACTTGTCAATATCCCCTGACTTTGAGTTGATGCAATTTCATTTCGTTTCATTTTTCTCTTTAGAGCTCCAAACTAATATTTTAGAAGGCATGGTGTACGGGTCTATATCTAATGCCCAATTATTAATCTATAAGATAATTACAAAATATCTCAATCATCTCACCGTTAAAGTTTTCAATATAGTTACTACGTGTGCCTGTGCAATTTATCCTATAATAACCAACCATATAAGCCGACCATGCCGCAATTATTTAAGCCGACAAGGTTTCAAATATTTCCAATGTATTCAATAACAAATTAGGGCAAGTCATAGTTTACATGAGAAGTAGAAATTCGATGAATATTATGGAATCACACCCTTGAGAATTCCACCATCAAAACTCATAAGTCTGAAATAAAAATTTAACATCAATCATCCATACAAATATACAATTCTATTGCATTAATCTAATCTGTTTAAATTTAGAATCCTATTGCAAATTGCAATTTCATCATAAATCCTATGAAATCAGAAGTTAGAAAATCCTATTTAACTATTTAAAAAAAAAATAGAAAGTGGAAACCAAACCATATATAAGATAATAGGAGCCCAAAATTAAAAAGAAAGACAATTAAAAACGAATTTCAATTTCAATTTGAAAATTGCACAACTCACACTTTCACAAATACAATTTGCACAGGTCCACACAAACTGCACTACAAGGGCTAGGGCCTCTTGCATTAGGTCTGGCCCCCTCTTGATGGTTATGTAACTGTTACTAGTTGGCTGGAGGTGGCGACTGGCAGAGAACTGAGGACTCCTCGCAGCATTGCGCGGTTAAGGTTGAAAAAATGGTCGTCTTGTTGTTATTTGTTCTCTTGTTGTAATTTGTGAAAGAGTGAAGGGAAGGGAAGAAGAAAAGAAGCCGCATAAGGAAATGAGAACGTCACTTGCTCGTCGATCCTACTGGAGTTGGAGGCGGAGCGTGTAGGAGTTGAGCAGCGATGGAGGAAAAGATTGAAAACTTGTTTTCCATTTTCTTTATTTAATAATTTAAAAAAAAAAATTGGGCCAAAAATAGGCCTTCCGATTTTGGGCCTGAGGCATAGGCCTCATCTACCTCGCCACAAGGCTGGCCCAGATCCATAGTGTTATGCCTTAGAGTGTTTTCAATGATATACCAAATTGATGTAAAAATATAAATTTAGTGTAAAATTTCACTTACAATGAGACACAAAATGATCATATCAATTAGGTGTAATGAATGATGTAACATTGTTTATTTGGTGTAATTATATCTTTTTCAGAATTACTCATTAAAACTCAAAAAATTATAAATTTGATAACTAGAAATTAAGAAGAAATTAGCACTAGAACATCATAAATATCTTTTGAAATTTTTTATCCAAGTACAATACAACATTAAACTAAAATAATAATTTTGTGGGATGAATATACTAATTTGAAGAAATAAATGACAAAATTGGTTGTGATTTTTATTATATGTTAATTTTGTGTGCGTACAATGTAATATTTTTTTTAATTGTAGTGCTCTTTTTAATATATATTTTTTAATTTTTTAATATATACAATATTTTAGTTCATTAAATATAATTTTTAATTTAATAATTTAGTAATGATTAATTGTAATTAAATAATTTTAAAATAAATTAATTGTTAATAAATAAATAACAAGGAAATATTGTTCATTTAGGGTAACCATTTGAAACATCACCTCAAATTTGATTGAAAATTGCGCCAACTTAGCGTAAAAGATACACCAAATTGGTGCAAAATCATTGGATATCCATTCAAACTTCTCTTGATAATAAAAAAAATACTAACTTAACATTGAGTGTCAACTTGTGCATTTGATCAACCATACAAGAATTGTTGTTACTCGAATTTAGCGTGGATTTAATTTAACTACGACCTTTCTTAACACAAAATTTTGAAATTTGGAAACTTCGTAAAATTATAAATTATAATTTTTTAATAGCTGAATAGATAAAATGAAGTTGAGTGATTAATATGAAAGAAACTTGTAAGTTAAATGGCATCTTATAAAAAATTGAGAAATAAAAAAAATGAAAAACAGAGGGAAAATCCGTATTTCCATTTTCGAGTAACAATAAAAACAACCCATTTGTTTCTCTCTTGCAGGAAACACGTAGAAAAATCCAATTTGTAAGAGAAATCAGTAGAAAATAAAAAAGAACAGAAGAAAAAGAAGGCGATCTGAAAGGAGGAAGAAGTAAATGGGCACAATTCAGACATGGAGAAAAGCATACGGTGCTCTAAAAGATCACACCAAAGTCGGACTTGCCCATGTTAATTCCGATTTCAAGGTCTCTCTCTCTCTCTCTCTATATATATATATATATGTGTGTGTGTGTGTATATATATTACGTGTATGGTTGAATTTGATTAATTACACAGAAAGAAATTGGGAATAAAAATTTGATGATTGGATTTATGGGTTTTTCTATTTTCTTTGGATGGCTTAAAATAGGATGTGGATGTGGCGATCGTAAAGGCTACAAATCACGTAGAAGTTCCACCAAAAGATAGACACCTCAGAAGTGAGTTTTTCTTTTTATATTGTAATTTACAGTATTAGATCCATAAGTTGGAGTTTTATGGGTTTTCTATATTTCAGGAGAGATTTTTTTTTTTTTGGGCCTCGGCTTTTTTTCAAAGGGCGTGCATTTGGACTTGGTTTTTAGTTTGTTGTAAGAAAATATGAGAAAAAATATTCTTGGAATTTTTGTTTTCTGGGAAGTTATGTGATTTTATAACTCGCGTTCTCCAATTTTTAGATAAACCTTTGAATTTCAGGCTCGGGGTCTAATAAATTCTAGAGAAAATATCATTCTTAACTTGGATTCATTTATGCACTACCTAAAACAAGTTTACTTATGGGGTTTCTTTTTTCTTGTTAAGAGAAATTAGGAGTCTTTTTACTTGGGAATTCATGTTCGTTTAGCCAGAATGAGTGACTTTGACTAGGTACTGTTATTGTTCTGTTGCTTCTTGCAGAAATTTTGGCTTCCACATCTGCGATTCGGCCTCGGGCTGATGTTGCATACTGCATACATGCACTTGCAAGACGGTTGGCAAAGACACATAACTGGACGGTATCGATTCTGATATAACAGGGCTTGAGTTTCAGTATTGCATTATGTACTTGTTGCCAGCCTTTTCGGTGTGATTTTGTTAGTGTTAATTTGGCTATGGACTTGATTTGAGTGTGATTTGCTGTCCAAGTGAATCTATGAGAATTTTTTTGACGATTTGAAAATTGGAGTTGCGCACTTTCTTTCATGCAGTGAGCCAGCAAATTTCACTTTCCTTGACTTATCAGTGATTATTATCAACCTGATGTTGGGTTTTATTTGGAAATTCATGTCAATTCTTTTGTGAGTCTAATTGTTTGTCAAAACACCGTACTGATTATAAAGATTGTGAGCCGAAACTTCATCTGCAAGAACTTTCACTAAATGTTCATGTGAACCAGTAAATGATCTAGAGCTCTAAATACATCATTTACGTTTTAATTGGTGCTTTAACTTCCGGAGATCTGGTAATGAAGAGTAATTTAGACCACTGTCATTTTATTATTTCATTGACCGTAAAGCTTATGATTGTAGTGTCAGCGTGTTGTATGTAGGATACATGTTTGTTTGAATATCTCTTCTGTATGGGCCTATTTTTCTTTTTCAGTATAAATGATTTTATTCTTTGTTGGTTTTGTCACTTGGAATGGTTTTTAGTTTGGCAGTGTATTAATGGAATCAATTAATGCAGAAATCTATAGGGTTGAACTATGGCCTCAACAAAAATCTAAGCTTAATTTCAATGAACTTGAGGTGTCGTTCATGAATCTTTTTCTGCCTCTCCATAAAATTTAATGCTAAACTATGTCCAACGAAATAGAATATTTTGCAAGCACACCATATTATGTTAATTCTGGTGTACTTATTCTTCTTCCCAACATGTATTGCTACAACACATCACTATTGTGAATGAAAGCCTCTTTAGGTCTATAAAAATATACGCCTCTTTATAACTATTTATTATTTTATCCAATATAACATGGCCACCACGTATGCATTTTAACATCATCATTAGTAGGATTTAAATTGTTAAGTATAGGTGGTATGATAACCATCAGGCAAACTTTTTAACTCAAGAAGTATCTTCTTATTACTTCTCCATTTTGTACAACTCAATATCACTTAAATGTTATGTCATTTTCAAGCCAGCCAGCCTTAATTATGACCACGTCTAAATACATAGATAGTCAGTTTTGGTGCATCAAGATCTTTCCATGGTGATTCGAACTATCGTTTCTGTCTTAGTCCTACTTACGTGAAACATTTAGATTTCAAAAGTGTTCTTTCAATGTTGTAGCATACACCTTTGTCCCCTTTCTGGCGTCTTCAACTAAAACTATATCATTAGCCAAAAAAAAAAATGTGCCAATGGAACTCATCTTGGATGTCATAAGTTCATCCATGACTAATACAAAAAGATGAAGATTCAGAGCAGAATCTCGATACAGGCTTATACTAATAAAACTTGCCACATTTACTCCAGTTAGATACCACCTTCACAACTTTTCTGTTATGCATATCTTTATAATTTATAAGGAAAAAATCCCTTTGTCCTCTACCACCCAGAATAAAACTGTGGGATTCCTTGGCCATCAAGGTCAATGCAAAACTTGCAGAGTGATTGATAACTTCTGGGAAAAATTTGTGTCCATAGGTTGTCTAAGAGACTAATGGTTGAATGCTTCTTGCTTTAGGATGAGTATATGGTGGAAGATACTCACTTAGTTTTGCTAGGAAATTCGAGACACAGAGACAATTGTAGTGTCTTCTAGGCCTTGTTACCTATTGAACCTGACTCTTTTTTGTTCTTCTGAATACTAAAATATTCACTCTAGTGAATCATTGTTATTAGCAGCTTGAGGCTTTTTTATTGGAAATTTTAGTTTTTAGTCAATCTAGATCGAAATTCCTGCAGTAGATGTTGAGATTAAATGCTTTATGTTTTTTATTGCTACTTTTGGAGTTCTTATCAACATTTTTGTATGATGGAAAAGCCTTTGAATTTTTTGGCTAGGAGTGTTTGACAAAAACAAATTTTCATTAACTCAACTTAGTGAATTATTATATTGAGTTTATCATTATAATTTTCAGCTTGAGGCTTTTATCATTGCAAATTGTATTTTATTGTCAATCTTGACCTAACTACTTCAAAGTTTTTACTTTCAGATATCTCATTTACATTTTCAGATTATGGAAAAGCCTTTGAATTTTTTGGAAATATTTGCAAAAAGACATTTTTCAGCTACTCAACTCAAACTCAACTGCCCAGAGACATTTTGCATCATGTTTTCTATTGTTTACTCAACTTTTAAGATGGGGAATGCATCCCCAGAAGAGAAGATCATGCTGCAGCATAAGATGATCTTCTTCCCAATAATTTGACCTTGTCTGGGGCGATACAAAGTGTTGAGCACGTGAAAACTTTCTGCATGATTAACCTCTGGGGGAAGCAGTGTAGTTTAGGAATGTCCCTCTAGATTAGCCTAGAGTCACATTGAATTAGATTGGGTAAATTTCTCTTTAGTAACCACCTTTCCCAAGGTGGACTGGCTACCTTTGTGTTGTAGCTGAAGGACTCAGTCAAAACAGACTTGCTTTTCTCATCGAATAAATACAGGAAAGAATTTTTCCCCTCATCCTATTTCATTTTCGCTTAAGCTGGCATATATGGAAAGAAATCTATCCAAACCCAAAGGGGATTGCTCCCTTCATTCGTCCTGCTCTTCTAGCGTTCAATTTCCTCCATTTTCTGGAGTATCCATCCAATTTTAAGATTCCACAAGTGAAGTAAAAGTTATTTATTTTTATTTCACATCTGTTGGTTGAAAGAAAATCAAGGAATAAGTTCATTACTCTTAGTTACTTTAGTGATTTCTGAATATCGCCTGTTTGGTGTTATTCTTCTCCATTTAGACATTAAGTTTGGTTTTTCCAAGGTTTTGAATAAATTCTTTCTGGATCTGTAGTGTTGGTTTTTGATTGAGTGACATGGGAGTTTCTATGCATGTTGCCAAGATCAAAGGGAAGACTTTTATCATATATTCTAAGCGTATGTGCTGTTTGTACATGCGAGTCATATTATTATGGGATTATTTGTTTTCACAGCATGGACTAGAGTAAATTCAGTTTAGCCTATATGATCACATTTTTATGTATAGTTTCCTCGTGCTTTTCCCAACAGGTTGCATTGAAGACACTGATAGTTATTCATAGAACATTGAGAGAAGGTGATCCCACATTTAGGGAGGAACTTTTGAATTTCCAGCAGAGAGGACACATCCTTCAACTGTCCAATTTTAAGGATGATTCAAGTCCCATTGGTGAAAGCCAATGCCCTGTTTTTATGATTTTTATGTTCTTGTCTTTTATCATCCTCCCTGCCCGAGAACTCAAGACTAATGTATGCCTGCTTTCTTTTGCCAGCTTGGGATTACTCTGCCTGGGTACGGACATATGCATTCTTCTTGGAAGAAAGACTCGAATGCTTTAGGATACTGAAGTATGACATTGAAGCTGAGCGTCTTCCAGGATCTGCTCAAGGCCAAGAGAAGGTTGTATTATTTTCTGAATCTTATGAACATGGTCCATTTTCGGTGAATAATTATCTGTGTATATTTTCGCTTTACAATCGCATTTGTGGAGCATGATGTTAATTCTGCATGAAATGTCTTAAAGTGTCTTATCTACTTTTCTTTTAGGAATTCTAGAGTAATCGTTGCATGATTATGGTTGAATTGAATGCTTTCATCTATTTGCATCTGATATATTCAGTAATTATAAGACTAATTTGAATTATTCAAGCGAATTACTGGAATGTTCTGAACCTATACTTTGAAACTTGATGGGGTTTGGCTTTATTTGTGTGGCTCCAATAGGAATTCAGTGTTCCTCCTTAATATGATTGCTCAGATGGCTTAGGCCAGTGAATTTCTTTAGTCTCAGAATTTACGTTTCAATCCCATTAGAACCTGGCAATGGTGGAGCATAAAAAGAACATTATTTCAAGATTAATTCATGGTTTATTACTTCCAAACTTGATTGAAAATTTTATAGTTTTGTTCCTTGGTTAGCAGGGTTACAGTAGGACTAGAAACTTGGACGGTGAAGAACTTTTGGATCAACTGCCTACTTTGCAGAAACTGCTGTACCGTCTTATTGGATGCCGGGTACTTTCTGATTTTTCATAACTACAATTCTTGGGCATATCCATTTTCCAGTTTATAATTTTATTCCCCAACCTTCCTGTGGTAAACTCTAAAAGTCCTTGTCATCATTATAATAGAAAACTGATTATAGTGAACTATTATGAATTTTCAGCCTGAAGGAGCAGCTGTTGGAAATTATGTGATTCAGTATGCCCTTGCTCTGGTGTGTGATCTATTTCTGTACCTCCAATATAGATTATAGATGTCGTTGGCAAATTTCATAATCTTCACAGGAACAAGGAAAAAAAAAAAGTAAATATACAGAAACAAGTGGTCTTGTGAATTTAGTATGAGGTTAAGCTGTGAGTAATATAAAGAAAAATCTTATCATCTGTAAACGTGGAAAGAAAAGAAAATGGTTGGGAAGGGGAAGATGGATATGACATCAGCATAATGAAAGTCATCATTGTTCTCAATTTCCCCCTTCTCACTTGTGGAAAAAGGGAGTAAGAAAATATTCTGGTCGCTTTTTTTAGAATTTTTAGTTCATTGAATTTGTATTCATATTTTCCGTCCATGATTGATTTAAGATATAACTTGAAGATTGCTGATATTTCCTGGTCAATATATGTGATTTCAGGTGCTTAAAGAGAGTTTTAAAATTTATTGTGCTATAAATGATGGAATTATCAATCTTGTTGACAAGGTAACATGACTGTTAGGTTTACCAGATTAATTTCTTAAAACTATATTTTAAAAAGTTGTATCATTTCTTTGATTTCCATTTCAGTTTTTTGAGATGCCAAGACATGAAGCCATTAAAGCTCTTGATATCTATAAAAGAGCTGGTCAGCAGGTAGTTTGTTGCTCTGCAGACCTCAATATTGAATTTCTTCAGTTATATATAAAATGTTTTCTAGTCGCTAATAGGCTAGGAAGCGAGGGACTTGTACTTGATTTGTTGCTGTTGTAAAAATGTTGTATGTTATTACGCAGGCTGCTAATCTTTCTGATTTCTATGAAGTTTGCAAAGGACTTGAACTTGCTAGAAATTTCCAGTTCCCTGTGTTAAGAGAGGTAAAATGACCGCATAGGATTTGGTGCCTTAACTTTCTCTAGTACTTCTCTTTAATCTTCAAATGACAAGTCAACACATCGTGCTTTTTTTTTTCCCAGCCTCCACAATCCTTTCTCGTGACCATGGAGGAATATATAAGAGAAGCACCACAGATGGTTTCTGTTCTGAATGAACATTTGGTTAGTATCTCATTCCACACTGTTGAAACTTAATTGATTTAGGGGATTGTAGTTCCTATTATGATTCTTTCCTAAATTGTATTACCGCTGTAGGTTGATATGTAGATTGTAGGCTGTAAATTTTCCTTGGAAAACTGTAGTTTCCTAGAATATGTTCTCAGGGCAGTATATGAATTCCATGATAATTTCAGTATTTGTGTGAACTAAATTCTGATTTCTCCACATGGTACTAGAGCCTGGCAATAATCCTCTTCTAGAGTTCTTTTTCCAAGTCCGTTACAGAATCTGGTGGCCTTTCATTCATGCCTTCTTGCTCTACTTTTGTTGCAGAGATTTTTTCTTTCTTCTCGCCTTCCATGTCAGTCTACTATTCCCATTTTTTCTTCTTTTGAGAGACCCGGACCTCAGTTGCCAATGTGCCTCTTATATTTCCAGATTTCATTACCCGGAGTTTTTCCTATACTGACATGCGGCCATATCCGGACTTCTTATTTATCCCTTTCACCGTTTGTCACTTCTATACTTGTTGTGGTTGGTTTGATTTCTGCAATAACAAATACGCTCCTGGAAACACTACTTTTACTTTTTGTAGTGAAAATTCTAACCCCAAATCACAACTTTCAAACAAAGTGGCTAAAATTTTCTCTAAGTTAGTGTAATCAGTTGATTTATTATCCACATTGGGAGAAACATATCAAAGCTCTCTATAGATTCTTAGGTACTTAAAGGTCCATGTGGGGGCAGGTTCTTGTACAGAAGAGATGGAGCATGATGTTCTCTCTGGCTGAAGTGGGAAGCAGTTTACGTAGAAAAGGTTAGAAGATGGAGTGGAAGCCTATATTTATGCATATTCATATCGAGTTGATTCTCTCTGTGATCAAATATCTGGTAGTTGGCATTGTACATTTATTGGTGGGGATCATATCACTATAGGTGTGAAACGATTAGTCATGGCCAAATAAAGTGCAGAAAATGAATTGAGATAAATGGCTAAAGGTCTGTGTGTTATTTTTGACTAGGATGGTTTTTGTTGATTTGAAAGTAAGTGTGGAAGTTCCTGAGGAGTTGTACGTAAGCATCCTGCCCCTTGACCAAATTAGTCAGATTTGGTAGTTTCCTATTATAGGTTGTAACACACAGCTGTATATGGATTACTGTTGTAATCTCAATAGCTGCAAATGAAATTATGATTTCTCCACACATAGCTACACTATTTTGCAGGCACCAATATTTACCGTCTTTCATATGCATTGTTAGTATCTTATGAACTCTTGGCATATAATAATTTTTAACGATACAATCTACGACTCTAATTTGAAGCAATGCATCTATCAGGAATATCCAGAGAGGCTTCAGTTGACGTATAGACAAGAGGATGTTCCATCACCTTCTGAAGATGCAAAAGAGTTATCTGAGGAAGCTAAACCACCGCCTTCAGATGATGCTGCTGTCTCAACCACTGAGGCAGCTTTTCCTCCTCCACCTTCTTTTCCTAATAACTTGGACACTGATGATTTACTGGTGAGTTCCTTTACGTGTTATTCACTTATCATTGTGATTGAGCTTCAGTGGTCAAACAGTCTGCTATCTTCATTTCCATGTTCTGTTTACTGCATCCATTTTGTATTTAAATTATTTCAGGGCTTGAATGCTACTGCACCTGATGCATATGCTATTGAGGAAAGCAATGCGTTGGCTTTGGCCATAGTTCCAACTGGTTAGGATTTTCTACGTGCTCCTTTCTCTTTGTCTTCTATGTTCATCATGTTTTAAAAGGAGAATCTTATGATATCTTATACATGCTGCAGATACCGCATTTGACTCTAGTGCTTCACAACCCAAAGATTTTGACCCTACCGGATGGGAACTTGCCCTGGTCACTACTCCCAGTAGCAACTTATCTTCAGTTCAGGAGAGGCAATTAGTATGTCTTTCTGCACTTGGTAGCCTAGCGAATTATTAACATCATTCTCTCTACCTTTCATATCTTCCACCTTCGCATTGTGTTTATTCAATAGAATAATTAATTTGTTTTCTATAAATGTTGCTGTGCCTATGGATGGTGTGCATTTAAGCATCTTTTAGGCAATCGACTCTGGCCACACATGTCAAAGATTTCTTTCGTAGAAATATAATATGCACATGCCATATCTGAGGGTGAAATTAGAAAGCAGGGTGTATTACTTGCACATAAGATTAGGGGAACTGAAGAGAGAAAGATGATGAGGAGATGCGTAAAATAAGTCTATATAAGAGAATATAACTGCCAGCGAGAGTGCTTTTTAGCTGTGGAAGTTCAATAATTGGGAGTGCTTATTAGTGATTATAATATGTGAGTTATTAAATGTGTTGATAATAAGTGGATAGAAGTTGTGAGTCCTACTTAAAGAAATATGTTTGATCAGCTTAAATTATAATTTAAGCTTTACCGAACATGCACAAATTTTTTTCAGTTAGAAAAGAAATAGAGTGCGATAACAAGAAGGAACCACTATAATGTTTCTTTAAAATTTGATTTACAGATGAAGGAGGGAGTGCGGTATGAATCAGATGGGTGTCTGAAAACTTTGAATAAAATTATTTATTTCATTTGTGACTAATCAGCAGTGACTGAACAGAGTACATATAGGAGAAGGAAATAACAGAAAGCTGAAAAACTGATCCTATTCTACAGGAACAGAAAAACAGAAAAAAACAATCTGATCCTAAAAGATAATTTAAACTCCTATACATTAGGAATTTACTCAAACATAAAATACAAAATAATAAAAACTTTAATAACTCAACACTCTCCCTCAAGTTGGTGCATAAATATCTATCATGCCCAACTTGCTGATTAAGTGATCAAACGTAGGTCGATGAAGTCTTTTAGTCAAGATATCTGCAATTCATTGTGTAGTTGGAACAAATGGCATGCAAATAACTTCTCCTAATTTCTCCTTGATAAAATGTCTATCCATCTCCACATGCTTGTACTGGATTTTGTGCAATACTAATAGCCGCTTTACTGTCACAATAGAGTTTCATAGGTAATTCATCGCTCATTTGCAATTCCTTCAAAACTCATTGCAGCCACATAATCTCACACATTCCAAGAGCTATTTCTCTAAATTCAGCTTCTGCACTGCTCCTAGCTACAACATTTTGTTTCTTGCTTCTCCAAGTAACCAAATTTCCCCAAACAAAGATGCAGTACCCAGATGTAGATCTACTATCAATCACTGAGCCAGCCCTATCAGTGGCATGTTTTGGATAACAAGCCAAACCATGCCATAAAATGTATTAACTGTAAAATTAATAAAAGGAAACATTTCATGTAAATCAACACTTGAAACTGCATTTACAGTGTATATGGTTTTGTCTACTTTCAAACATTTGAAACATTTGGATACTAATGGTAAATCAACAGTTAGAAGTCATTTTTTTTTTATCGTTAAATGTAAAATTTTATAGATCAAAACTCATATACAAGTACACTTACCCTGGTTTACAATCAAAAGATTAAATGATTTACAGACGATAAGGTCTAAAGACTCAAAATGAATCAAAACATGAGGATACAACAGTTAGAAGTCAATTATATCTCCATATACAGCAGTTACAGTGTTTCTTCGTGATTGTTTCCTTGGCAGGCTGGTGGACTGGATTCTCTTACTCTTAATAGCTTGTACGATGAATCTGCATATAGAGCATACCAGCAACCAGCATACGGAGCGCCTGTTCCCAATCCATTCGAAGTTGCCGATCCATTTGCTTTGTCCAATACTATTGCTCCTCCTCCGGCTGTTCAAATGGCTGCCATGTCTCAATATCAAAGTAATCCTTTTGGTTCGTTCGAACCTGCTTATCCCCAGTCCCAACAGCAACAAAATTTACTGATGAACCCACAAAATCCTTTTGGCGATTCGGGTTTTGGAGCATTTCCTGTCAACCCCGTTGCTCACCCTCAAACAAGCAACCCATTTGGGAGCTCCAGCCTACTATAATAAAAATGCTCATATATATATGGGGAATGTAATTTACTTGGCCTAGTTGATTTTTGTATGTTTGAAATGAGTGAAGCAGTGTGGTTGTGCCATCCCATTCGTGTGGAAGGTGATTTTTCAGCTCGGATCACATCTTTCATTGTAAGGACAAAACAAATAGAAATGTAATTTCATGTTGATATGATACAAGATTAGTGATATGGTTGGATGTTTGTTATTTACAATTTTCCTATTTAATGTTCAAAAATGCACTTAGATTTCAAGTTAGTTTTAGTAAGATGCCCAGTTTATGTAGGTTTGGCACTAGCAGGATTCATGATATTTGCAAGTTTAGCTTCTGTATTTTGAACTAACAATTTTTGCTTGCGAATGAGGTATCATTAGGTCCATGTGTTTGGTGCGTAGCACTGGATGGTATGGTACCACGATAATTTATTGAGCTTAATATATAAATTATGCCCCAGATATAAGTTTTACCCCTTGCTTTATAAGTTACAGCAACAGGTGTCAAAACAGCTGTAGGGATGCAAACCGTCCTGCGTCTCCTAGCCCCAAATGGTGAGGGGATACCCCGCCTGTCGGGATTCAGGGCGGGGATGGTCCCTGTCCTGAGTTTTATTTTTTAATCTCATGTTTTTAAATTTAAATTGTATTTAAAATAAAAATGAGACAGAAAATGTGGCTATTTTAATTCATGTTCCTTCCTCGTCCTATCTTACGAGTTGAGATATGTTGTTCATCCAATTACAAATTGACACATCAAGAAAAATTAAAATTGATGATAACTTTAATTTTCTCAATTTGCAATTGGGTGGACAGTAAATCCGCCAGCAAATTTCAACTGCTATCCTACATCTCGAGAATCTCAGGCGGGGTTGGGACGGGAAAGGCCTTCCGGTCCCATCAATTTGATGTAGGTAAAAACATAGAAATAATGAATGAAAATATGACAGAAAGTTTCGTTCATTTCAAAACAAATAAACAGAGATTTTTTATAAAATTATATTTAACATTAAATAATGAGTAGGTTAATGCCTTTATATAGTTTTTATTTGGTTTAGATTAAAATTAAAATTTTAGTACTTTTTAATAAAAGAAGATGAAATATATAGTTGAAAGTTGTGAATCTAATGAAATATGCGGTTAAAAAAAAATTGTTGATAAATTTTGATTTAATTTTAATCTACACCAAATATAGGAATATTTTTTTACTATTAAAATAAGAATGACACACTGCAAATCTTTGCTTTTCTAGTGTCAGGCCATTAATTAATTAGTTAAATAGAAAATTTAAGAGTAAAGCAGATGGAATTGAATGTATTATTGGCAAGTTCTAACTAATCTACTTTATAAATTATTTGCATCATAGTCCTTATATTCTCACCAATATTGCATATAACCGACATTAATAAAATTTGTGGTGATCATGCACTGTTGTCTGTTGTTAGTGATGTGTTTTGCACCAAATGTACAATGATGTCCAATTAAGACATGTTCGTTAGATTGAGATGACATGATTACAGATAATATGTTTCTTTTTTAATATAATTTACGAACTTCGTAAACAACTGGTTATTCCTATTTGTGTGTTCTAATTGAAATGAAAATCAATAAAATTTATTTATTTTCTTTCTATCAATAATTATCATGAACACAAAAGGAAATTATTTCTTGTCCTTTGATCTCCAAAAGAGAATGATTTCACTTTTATGCATGCCAATGTTCTCATTTAAACTTTGAATTAAAACCTAGCGTGGCCTCCAAATATGGCTTTTCCAAAAGAATCAATTCTTTACATTAGAAAAATTATTGAAGCACTTTCTAGAATAATGTTTTTTTCTCATGGTGGATAATAACATACATCACATGTTTGTTATGCTATATTGAATTGGAAAAAAAATTATTTGATTAAACGTATATATATGCTGGTAAAATTATTTTTAACACTCTTTTCGTCGCTTAGATAAGAGGAGGAAATTCCTAAGAAAAATGGTAAACATGGAAATTACACACACAGTAAAATAATGAGAGAGACTAACACTTGTATAATGATTAAAATCCCATTTAGTTGTGAAAATATAAATAGAAAAGGAAACGAAAAAGAAAAAGATGGACAATATGATGAAACTTCCATTCTTTAATGGGCCCTACACCTCACTCACAGTGTGGTCCAACAACTTCTTTTTTACTTTTTCTTGGTTTTTGTTGGGCCCCCAATTGGAAAATAATTTAAAAAGATGGGGTGGGCCGACAAAGGGTTTTTGGATCTAACTTGACCCTGGTTAGTATCTGACCACCTTAGGGTCAATTAAGTTGTTTCGAGTAGAAGAAATTTTGGTGTAACTAGGTATAGAAAGAGAATTTAATTTAGTTGAAGAAGATATTTAAAACTTAAAATGATAGAAATTCAAAACATATATTATAAAATAATACTTTGGACAAAAATAAACAAGTAAAAGGTTAGAACAAGACTCTTTTACGATTTTTTTCTATTATGTGTGAATTCGATCGTTGTTCTCAAATTGGAGAGATTCATAATATCCAGTAAAATGGTTTCTCTGAGACCGTCTTACGACACCCTGAACTAATTTGGTGATGATTACAAAATTGACTCTGTTCTTACAAGAGATATTATATACAAGAAAATGTAGAATTGCAAATCATGTTTTTAATTTGTTAGATTACTAAATCATTTGAAATATGCATACTCGCCTTTCGTACTTAACAATGGACATTTACCCTCCTTTTTACCCTTCAAAATCACCAACTGTTGATGGGTGAACAAAACTTTAAAATTTAAGAAATGAAAATCTCAAATGCTTCATAAACAGCCCATAAACACACACACACACACAGACCAAAAAACTTTAAGAATTGAAACTATGACTGCCAACAGATTTGCAACAATTTTATATAGAAATACAAGCAAGTTTACACTCATTCTGATATATGCACTTCTTGAATGGATTTTAATATTTCTTCTCCTCTTCAATTCTCTTTTTTCCTATCTGATCTTCAAATTTGCAGAGTGTTTTGGCTTAAAACCACCTTGCATCTGGTGTACTAGACCTGATCATATCTTTGAACCTGCAAAGAACGTTCACAGAAAACATTTCTGTGAAATCCATGCCAAGGAGATTTCCAAATTGGGTTTTTGTTCAAATAATCAAAAATTGTCTGAATTCGGTGAAATGTGCGAGGATTGCTTGTCTTCAGGGCCAGGATTTACTTTGAAATGTGCCCACAAAAGAAATTTGATTTCAGAGGATGATGATAATCATCATAGTGAAGAAGACTTCGATTTTAATAAGAAAAGATCTGGTTTTGCTACTGATTCATTTAATAAAGCTGATGATCATGGTAAGTTCCGGATCCTTATCTTAGAAATTCTTTTAAGCAAAATATGAGTTATATATAAGCATATTTGATATACAGTATTCGACTAGACTAGACCAGACCAGACCAGGCTGGACTAGACTATGTGTACACTAAACGAGATTTTTATTGTTCAATCCAATTTATCAAACAAGCTATAGTTGTTTTTGGTCAAAATCTTGTTTTGTATTAGGTCCTATGCGAGCCGACATTGAAGAAGACATGATTCCTAATATGCCCACTTCCGTGGACAGTCCCCATAACTTGCACGAGAAAAAGGACTACGGGACTGAAGAGTCTTTGGATGGAAATGTGACTAGTGAGTTGGAAAGTGGCGATGGAGCTGTTACAGTCGAACGCCTCAAATCAGCTCTAAGAGCTGAACAAAAGGCTTTGCAGACACTATATTCCGAGCTTGAAGAAGATCAGAGTGCTTCTGCAGTGGCAGCGAGTCAAATGGTAGCAATGATAGATCAACTGCAGGAAGAGAAGGCAGCAACGCAAAAGTCTGAATATGATCAAGAGGCTTTGCAACTTTTGAATGAGCTTATGGTGAAGAGGGAGAATGAAAAACAAGAAATAGAGAAAGAATTGGAAGGAGTTAGGAAGAAATTGTTGGATTATGAGGAAAGTGATGGATTATCTGTTGATTTGAATCGAGATGCAAAGGAAGAAGAGGGATTTTATAGCAATCAAGAATGCAGCAAGTCGAAAATAAGGGTTGATGAAGTTATAGACATGGAAGAATCATTAGCAGACTCTGAGGAAGAGAGGTTGTCCATTCTAGTACAACTTAAGGTTTTAGAAGAAAAACTTGCGGCATTGGAACATGAAGAGGAAAGACGTTTTGAAGGTTCTACACCGGTGGAAGAATTACACAAAGAGAATGGCATTCGTGTAGATGAAAACACTAGTTATAGCGATGAATCAAACGGGCATCTTCTTCAAGAGATTTTGCAACATCTTCATGATTTACGCGATGTGGAGCTTCTAGAGATAAATTTGAATGATGGTGCTAATATGAAGTAACGTGCCTAATCGCGCGCTCGTTTAGACGTTCAATCGTGCGATGTATTTGGAATATTTGATTATATTTTTTGGTATATTTTTGGTTATTGTTGATTGCAGATATAATTTCCAAATGTCAATGGTGATCATATAAAATGGCTGCAGGAAGTTCCTTAATTTGTTTGGTTGGGGGTCTTATTTTGTGGTAATATTGGCAGACAATAAAATCAGGTTTGCTCATCTTATGTTCTTCATTTTGTCCTATGAAACCTTTTTTTTTTTTTTTTGTTGTCCATCTCTGATGTTTTTTGTATATATGGCACAGAGAAGAAAAACAGCTATCCTATTAATCATAGCACTATTTTACTAAATATTTTTGTATAGACTGAGTAATCAACATCAACAATATTAAAAAAGAAAAACAATCTACAATTTTAGATATTAATGTATTGTATTGTTCGATACGTTTAGTATTGTATACCATAACATGCCCATAAAAGCATCAAAATTCGTGTTTATATAAATTTTCTTGGGGGGGTAGGGATGGGTTTGGGTGAGGTACATATTAGAAAAACCATGCTTCGAAATTCGCAAAATAATAGAAAGACTTATGAGGTTACCATGGTTGCTGGTGATCTATAGTTGCATTCAATTTTCTAGTTGAACCGAATGGAGCAGGGAATAAAAGTTAGACTATGCATGAACTGTAAAATTATTTAATTTTTCACCGAGGTCGATTAATCAGTATTTAGGTAGTTTGTCAAGCAGTTAGAACCAATTTCGTTGAACCGTCACACAACAATTAATTTGAAATATTGATTAAATAATTAGTAATTACCTAGGTTTCAAACTTTCCAATATGTTTAGTTGTACCGGAAAGAGATTGTCAGATAAATTAAGAACGTTGATCTCAACACAAATAAGTGTCATCAATACGTGATTTGGTTGAAATAAAGTAAATGAACCCCAAAGTCCTAGTGCACATCATTAGAGTTTTCTCTAGTTAATTCTTATAATCACTTTGTGCTCATGTTTAGTTGATTTTAGTACACAAATTTC
>CAIGRP010031215.1:0-21211 GCA_903798385.1 Fraxinus cuspidata
CTAAAGAGAAGGGTATATTGGTCATTTCATAATTTTTAATGGAGAAAATAGGTGAAAATGACCTTTTGCGCAATGAAAGATGGAAATAAGGGTGAAAATGTCAAAAAATGAAAGGTATGGATGTTTTGCACAATGACATTGAAATGTATGAATGTTTTATGCTATTTACCCTTACGAGATTTGTTCACTTTCATGGGCTTGTAACAGATGGGCCATACACATTGTTGAAGTTCTGTTATGGCCCAACCCTATCCAAAAATGGAACTGGGCGTTTAACGAATTTGACCCACATTAGCGTAAATAAGAAAAGCCCAAAAACATTCTTGTCCCAAATATTTACGGGATATTGATGAACTCAATGAATATTTTTTAGGGAAGATTTCATAACTAAGAGATTAAGTTATACCAATTTCAAATTTAAGATATCAAGGTTTAAAGTTTCAAATCTTAGATTTTTTAAAATTTTATTTATAAATAAATTAATTAAACATCTATTTTATTAATTAAATATATTAAGGTTACAATTCCATATAATTTGGTCATAAATTCCATATAATTGGTCACATATTATTAATTGGTCACAAATCACAATTTTTATATGTCACAAATTATTTTACAATCACAATTCAAAAATTTTATAGGTCAAAATTTGTTCGTCGGTTCAAATCAAAAAAAATTTACGTCATAATTTATTCATCGATCGCAAATATATCAAATTAATAAGTCACATATTATTCACTGATCATAAATCACAAATTTTATGTCATAAATTATTTTACGGACACAATTCAAAAAATTTATAGAAAACAATTTGTTCATCGATCACAAATAAAAAATTATACCTTACAATTTATTTATCGATTATAAATCACAAATATTATAGGTCACAACTTATCGGACGTCACAAATTTTCAAATTATCGATCACAAATTAACAATATTTTAGGTCACACATTATTTTTTTTGTCACAATTTATAAGTCATTATTTATTTATTGATCACAAATTACAAATTTTATAAGTTACAACTCAAGTTTTTTAGGTTACATATTATTTAATAGTTACGGATTATTGATCACATTGGTCACCATCTCAATAATTGATCACACACACTATTAATCCCACCACCTACCCACCCAATCCACCATGGCATAACCAAATGCAATGTAGCCTCGCCACCACCACTACCAACAAATTACCATTTTCACTATCTCACCACCACAACTACCAACGAACCACCATTTTCAACTACAAAATCACAACTACCATAACTAGATCCACTGCCAGATCCAACAAAAAACCACTCCAATCGTCGATCCACCACCAACGCCACCAATAAAAACCACTGTCATCAACAGCTCCAAGAAAACCACTATGTTGCTTCGCCATCACCATGGCACCACCACCAACAACAACAACAAACCACGACACCATTGCCACTTCCACGCCACCAACACAAAAACAACAGCCAAAGCTGAGAAGACACACCGCTTGGAACCACTCCTCCGATGTCTCTATCACTAATGCGCCCCCCCAACCAGCCACCACAACAATGGCATACCGCCACCTCCATACCATCAACACCAAAACAAAAAGAAACTGCCAAAACAAGGATATCACCATCACTAAACACGGGATGAAGACGACGTTTTGAGAATGGGATGTTGGAAGAACCAAACACCGTGCCAACATCACAACCACCACAAACCAAACACCAAAAATAAGATCCAAACATAAGAGAATTGGATGAAGACGGCGGTTGGGAACAGAAAGCTAGAATGATTTCACAGCCATGCTCGGAAGATTCGGGCTGCAGTGCCCCCAACACTACCTACCGGCGATGAAGATGGCAGTTGGGAATGGGATTCTGGCTGCTGCGATGTGTGAGAAAGAGAGAGGGGTATGAGAAAGGAGAGGGGTGCGGACTATCGTGTGAGAGAGAGAGAGAGAGAGAGAGAGAGATGTAGAGAGAGAAATTGGAGGATAGAATAATTAGGGTTTGTGATGAATTTGAGTGGTATTGATAATATTAAATATTTGAATTAATATTGATTTTTTGTATAAATAAATTTTATATCTGATTTTTGAAATTGAATCTTAAAAATTATGGTTTGATGTAATTCCCACTATTTTTTAATTCAAAACCTTTTCACCATGCTTGTTTGAAGTTTGTATTAGTCAACCTTACGTAATTATAAACATCGTAAAAAGAAATAGTGTTGTAAAATGAGTTAAGTTATTATCGTCTCAAATAATTCATCATGTGTCATGCATTCATGAGCTGATATGGTCTTAGAAAATTCTTGATTCAATGATTGACTCTTGGAACTTGATGTAAACCTTTTTGTGCAATCATACGATGAATTTTGTTTTGACCGCAATTTTCGTAAGGATCACCTGACCAGCAGGTAAACACTCCATATAGATGACTTCCTGCGCACAACAGCAAACCATTAGTTACTTGTGCCCTTTCTGATGGTAGTGGAGGCGGTTGCGAGTACTCCAATAGTTAAGTTAGTTAACGTTGAAAGGAATGAGATTAACGTCCTTAATTCGAAGGTAGTAAAACAAAGTGTATTTTAGTGTAGAGTTATATTGTCTTTCAAATGGTGTTGTGTGGGGGTATTTATAGGGGATTGGTGGACTTCGGACAGTTGGATGGAGAAACATGTGAACTCATTTGTCAAGTGAGGCGTCCTCTCTTAGGCATCGATCAGTCAACCCATAGATTGGCTGGCATTTAATGCCCCCTAATGAGTGAATTTTTTGATTTGACTTATTGGTGTCTTCTGTGCAGACATCACGTCAATCAATCGGGTGGATCTTATTTTAACTAGATCTTTATACAAAAAATCCTATATTTAACGCAAATGATACGATGCGTCAATGTCCCCAACAGTGTTGTTCATTCATACTGTCTTCCGAAGTGTATCATCTTAGAGCCTCGATTTTGCGTACATAGATAAGAACCCATGTCACCTTGGTAGTTTAGTAACAGACACGTGGGGATGTGGACCCTACTTATTTACGTAGCTGGCAACCACGTAGGTGCTGATCTGGAGCCTCTCCGTAATAGGCGTAACAATAGTCCTCCAAGTTCATGTATGGACATTTATGTAATGTGTGGACTTTGTATAAGATTGTGAAAATTTCTCTCATTCTCTTCCTTTTTTTGGGGACAGTTGGCCGTAATTTTCGTAAGGATCACATGGCCAATAAGTAAACTCTTCACATAGATGGCTTCCTTTTTTTCAAGGAAATGTCTTTCCAAATTGTATTTCGAACTTATTGATTTCACTTGTTCTTTACCTATGAACAATACCCTTTTTAAGGGAAAACTATACCATTTTTCCGGTAAGCTTTGAAAATGAAGATGATCATGGTTATGTATGGTTTTTCACATACAGCGCTAATCCATTAACTGTAATTTTCTTAAGGATCATGTGGCCAACAGGTAAACACTCATAGATGGCTTCCTGCGCATGACAGATAACCCTTAGTGACT
The DNA here is from genome assembly GCA_903798385.1 of Fraxinus cuspidata. Lineage (NCBI taxonomy): Eukaryota > Viridiplantae > Streptophyta > Magnoliopsida > Lamiales > Oleaceae > Fraxinus > Fraxinus cuspidata. The sequence continues at coordinate 3,504 of CAIGRP010031215.1, forward strand.
CGTGGCCTTTTCGGGTGGTGGTGGAGTTGGCAACAAGTACTCCGACGATCAAGTTAGTTAATGTTGAAGGGAAAGAGAGCAACGTCCTTGATTCGAAGATAGTAAAATAAAATGTATTTTAGTGTAGAGTTACATTGCCTTTCAAATGGTGTCGTGTGGAGTATTTATAGGGAAATGGGTGGACTTGGAACCGTTGAATGGAGGAACACGTGGCCTCAATCGCTCGACGAGGCGTCCTCTTCTAGACATCAATCAGTCAGTCCATAGGTTGGCGGGCATTTAATGCCCCCTAATGAGTGAATTTTGTGATTTGAATTTTTGTTGTCTGCTGTGCGGACATCACGTCAATCAATTAGGTGGATATTTTGACTAGCTTTTTGTACGAAAAATCTCCTATTAAATGCAAATGAGGCGATGCGTCGTGCCCCCAACATTGTCGCTCCTTCCTACTATCTTTCGAGGTGTATCATCTTAGAGCTTCGAATTTGAGTACATAGATAAGAACCCATGTCACCTTGGCAGTTCAGTAACATACATGTGGGGATGTGGACCCTACTTATTTATCTAGCTAGCAACCACATAGGTTGCTGATCTGGAGCCTCTCTGTAATAGGCGTAACAATAGTCTCTCAAATTCACATATGGATATTTATGTAATGCGTGGACTTAGTATAAGATTGTGAAAATTTCTCTCATTCTCTTCCTTTTTTTCGAGGACAATACATGTATTTGTTGACTGCGATTTTCGTAAGGATCACATCGCCAACAGATAAACACTCCACATAGATGGCTTCCTTTTTTCAAGGAAATCTCTTCCCAAAGCTGTATTTTGCACTTATGGCTTTCACTTGTTCTTTATCTACTAACAGCACCTTTTTTAAGGGGAAAATCAGAACATTTTTTCATCAAGCTTTGTCCATCAGGATGATCGTGGTTATGTGTGGTTTTTTACAGACGACGTCAATTTGTTGATCACAATTTTCGTAAGAATCACGTGGCCAACAGGTAAACACTCCACATATATGCCTTCTATTATAACAACAAACCCTTAATTACTCGTAGCCTTTTCAGGTGGTAGTGGAGGCAGCCGCGAGTACTCCGACGGTCAAGTTAGTTAACGTTGAAGGGAAAGAGAATAACGTCGTTGATTCAAATGTAGTAAAACAAAGTCTATTTTAGTGTAGAGTTACATTGCTTTTCAAATGGTGCTGCATGGGGGTATTTATAGGGGAATGGGTAGACTCGGGACAGTCGGAAGGAGGAACACGCGACCTCATCTGCCAAGCGAGACGTCCTCTCTTAGGCATCAATCAGTCAGTCCATAGGTTGATGAGCATTTAATGCCCCCCAATGAGTGAATTTTGTGATTTGATTTGTTGGTGTTGTTGTGCAAACATCACGTCAATCAATCGGATGGATCTTATTTTGGCCGGATCTTTGTATAAAAGATCCCCTATTTAACGCAAATGAGGCGATGTGTCAGTGCTCCCAACAGTGCTGTTCCTTCTTACTGTCTTTCGAGGCATATCATCTCAGAGGCTCAATTTCGCGTATATAGATAAGAACCATGTCGCCTTGGCAATTCAATAACAGACACATGGAGATGTGGACCCTACTTATTTAGGTAACTGGCAACCACGCAAGTGTTGATCTAGAGCCTTTCCGTAAGAAATGTAACAATATCTCCTCAATCACTGATGCAAAATTAGTCGATACTTATTTTTCTGACATCGTTTCTTCTCCCAGAAAAGAAGTTCACGAATCGCATACAGTCTCCTTTCCACATGACATTACTCCTTCATCTTTTCTGCGACCTGCAAAGGTCTTTTAGGGCTTGTTTAGTATAGTTACTTTTTGTTAAAAGTTGGGCAAACTTCACTTTAACCACATATTTTATTTTGTCAACAACTTTTATCGACTTTTAATAGTACATTTTACAAGACAATCCAATTTTTACTACTTTATTGGCTAAAAATCTACCTAAATACGCAGTCAGTTTCTAAGCTGCGAGAAAGACGTGAGAATAAATGAAGTTTGACTGCAATTGGGAACATACAGACAACATGGGCCACGAGAGACATGAGGCACTACTTCAACAGTTCAAACTTCGAACCAAGAATCAGACCCCACCCCACTCCCCACCCAATGGCAGGCCGGCGTTCAAGTATTATCTTGCGAACTCATCGAGGCTATTCTAAAGGCAAGATTTTTTCCATAGTATTTAACTGTGGGCACATACCCATTTGATAGAAATCACAGGGAGTGATTAATGGCTCATAATCATGGAATTTAATTGATAAGTAAGTATAATTCTTGTCTCACTTTCCAAAATTATTCGATTTTTCATACTTGTCTCACTTTCCCAAATATAATTTACTTAAATCTTCATTTAACTCAGCAGAATTTTTTGTATTTTACATTAAAGTTCATCTGTGTAATTTTACCCTTTTCTTTGTTTTTCTTCCCAGTTAATGTGCAGTTGAAGGGGTTTCTGAGGCGTGGGTTTGAATCAGAGAGAAGAAAAAAGTTATGCAGAAGATAGTAAGTACGTAGGTTTTTTAGTGAATTTCATTGATCAAAGGTTTCTTCAATTATTATAGTTTCCGGATTTTTTTTTCTCTTCAAGTTAACGAGTGTTTTTTCCTTTATTGAATCGGTAGCTTCCTATTAGGTAATGTTAATCTTATATCGATATGCTTTGTTTGGTAATGTGAACTTTAAGGTGCTAAGACAGAAAAAGAAACTAAACTCTTGTTCATTGTACCATCAAGTTTTATGTGTACCAAACATGTGTTGTTTTATATTTGCATAAAAATTGATTTAAGTGTTGATTTTTGGTTGCTGCATTGTGAATTGGTTTTGATGCTGGTGGAGTACATGTATAGTTTAATTTGATCTTGGGGGTTTTTTAGTTGGGGTGTGGGTGCCAATTAATTTGTCTACATTGTCTATAAGAGACAACTAATTATTGAATACTAGATTTAAGCCATGTTTTTTTTGGTAAATAAAAGGCTCTTTTTTGGCAACGGAAGGAATGATCTGTGTTTATAATAAGGGTGAAAGTAATCATTTGTACTCATATACATGAATGTTAGTTGTTGGGATCTAGTTCTGTACACTTTCTGAGCTCTCTACCGTTACTCTTATCTTATAGCGCTTTCCAAATCCAACATTCCATATTTACTTTTAAGACACAGATCTTGTCGTTTTGCATTTTGTTAGCTGATTGTGTTATCTGTACTCTGACTTGTTGTTTTGCTGAATTATAACCGTTATGCGTGGCAGTATACGAGATAATACATTGGGTGCATGTTTGATATTCAGTCAGTGATATCCAAATGTTATGTCTATTTATGAACTGCTCTTTAACTTTTCTTTCTGTCTTCTCTCTTTTCAGGTGATTTTTCTTTTGCTCGTGGCATTGAGTTATGCCGCAGAATACGAAGGAGAATGCGAGTCTATTCCGCCATTAACTCCCAGACTTCACACTGTTTCTGTTTTGGAATTTGGGGCCGTCGGGGATGGCAAAACATTAAACACTGTTGCATTTCAAAATGCCATTTTCTATTCGCAGTCGTTTGCTGACAAAGGTGGTGCCCAACTTTATGTACCCAAGGGACGGTGGCTTACTGGAAGCATCAACCTTACGAGTTATCTGACGCTTTTCCTGGAAAAAGATGCGATCATTCTTGGCTCTCAGGTTATCAATCTACTATAGAAATCTATCATATTTCTTAACGAAAGGAATTTTGGCCCATTAGTTTATGAAGAGAGTGCCATTCTTCTCTTTAAGCTGCCTGAACTTGTTATAATAACCACAGAAGTATGATTGGATAATTCATTCTCGAGTTGGTCTTCCTCTTTCCGATTGAAACACCTCATTGGGTGTGCTCTTGATTAAGCAGAATAAAAATGCCCTGCTTATCCTGGTTATTTTTTTCTCACTATTTCTCCTCAAGGAGATGTAAATATCCAGGTTCTAATCAACACCTTCTGCAGATTTTATTTGCATCGTCATTCCTTCTATTTCTGCCACTTTGCAAATTTAGAACCTCTATCTTCCTTTAAAAGTTTCACGTTTGATTTAATTTCTTTTCCTAAAAGACCTCTTAATAGAAAAATGTTGAGGTAGATTGGATTTTTTTTTTGGAAGTAAAATGAATTCCGTCGATGTATCACTAAATTGTGTTGTTTCTGCCGTAAGTTTTTTGCTGACAAGAGTTGCACTAAGAATTCGACATTACTTTTTCTACTGGGATTAGAGTATTTTTAAAAGTTTTCCCCTCACTTTTGCAGGATCATAGTTACTGGGATGTAGTCGAACCTTTACCATCTTATGGCCGAGGTATTGAGCTACATGATAGAAGATATGGCAGCTTAATTACAGGAAATAATTTAACTGATGTTGTGATAACAGGTAGGTATCCTGTAACTTACCCAATTTCCCCCTTTTCCCATATTTTTACAATTCAATATTGCCATTCTTGTGCAATTTTCCTTATCTTCTACCAATTATACAGGCAATAATGGAACAATTGATGGCCAAGGCTCCGTTTGGTGGGAACAATTCGCTGCTCATTCTCTAAATTACAGTCGACCAAATTTAGTGGAATTCATTGGTTCAAACAGCGTTGTTATCGCAAACTTAACCTTCTTAAATGCTCCTGCTTGGAACATTCATGTTGCTTATTGCAGGTGGCTTGGTTAAATTTCTATATTTCATATTTTTAATTGCAATTTGAAGATTATCTCTAGATCAATGTACTCAAGTGTTACTCTTTTGTTTTTTAATGCAATGTGATGCAGGAAAGTGTTGGTTCAGAATTTAACAATTTATTCTCCACCTGATGCTCCATACGCAAGCGGAATAGTCCCAGGTCCGTTGAAATCTAAATCTGAATAATTTTGTGGTTTCTTGTGGGATAAACTTTGAATTTTCAAATGGATACGTTTTATTTTGACTTTTTATACGCCTTATCGCACATGCAAGAGTTTTACCTTGAAGAGTTATGGAACTTTTTCTTTACTTTTTGCTGCGAATCCATGGCTGCGCTCTTACTCTCAGCTTCAGTGAAGACTCTGGGGAAATAGCTTGTCCCTACTTGCAATTGGGATCCAAACTATTTTTTTTTTTTTTTTTGGGCCAATAGGCTGCAAATTTCCATTCGAAAAAAGAGAAGGAATTTCAAAAGAGGAAAAAATAAATAAAATTGAACAATCCTCCCCACTACCACTCCCCCGCTGACCCTTCTCCCTCCACCACAAACTGACATTCCCGGGCAGCTGGTTGGGGGAATGGGGCAAAACCAGGTATGGAGGGTTGGGCAGCAGGTGGGGGATAGAGCTGGACGGAGGAATGCAGGTAACAGGGGTGGACTGCTATATTTCCCTTTCTTGTTCCGTTTGTGTAATTCATTGAAATAATGTGTCTTTACTTAGTTACCTGTATTACCCCCTCAAACATTATTTCATGTGCATTGACCTGACTTTTAAAGCCCATGGGACGGAAACCGTCCAGTAGAGATTTGAGTTCTACAAATTTGAAACATTGGGGACCCAAATGCTATAAACAAAATTTGGGAACCCAATTGTGATATTCATGATGCAGGGTTCTCATCTAATATTTCTCTGCAAAGTAAAACTTGCAATGTGAAGTGTTCAGACTCTTCCGAAAATGTTTCCATCCCTAACAGTAAATTTTTGTGGGTTTATGATGCTGTTGTTATTAAAAGTGATTATGCCATTATGAGTCCTTAGATGTTAAATTTCAAAATTTCACTTCTTACTCGTCTAATTTTTTCGATTTTCTTTAACTTGAACTGTATTTCAGATTCTTCCGAGCATGTTTGCATTGAGAACAGCAACATTAGCACAGGTTATGATGCTATTGTGCTTAAAAGTGGTTGGGATGAGTATGGAATTGCCTATGGAAAACCGACCGCTAATGTTCATGTTCGAGGGGTTCGTGTGCATTCTTCTTCAGGATCGGGCATCGCTTTCGGCAGCGAGATGTCAGGTGGCATATCCAGTATACTACTCGAGCACCTTCATGTGCACGACTCCCCAACTGGCATTGGGCTTAAGACAGCAAGAGGAAGGGGTGGCTATATCAAAAGCATATACGTATCAGATGTGCTCATGGAAAATGTACAGCGAGGAATCAAGGCAACAGGTCAGTGCAAATCTCATCCAGATGACAGATTTGATCTTGATGCATTGCCAGTGGTTAGTGGCATCACCTTTAAGAACGTGGTCGGTTTGAATATTGCTACAGCTGGGATATTTTATGGAATTAGTGAATCTCCTTTCACTTCCATATGTTTGTCAAATGTTTCTTTCTCTGTCACCTCTGACCCCTCCACATCATGGGTATGCTCAAACGTGTTCGGTTCCTCTATAAATGTGTCACCCGAACCGTGTCCAGAACTCAAGGGCTTATTTACAAGTTTGTCCTCCAATTGTTTCTCCATCTCGTATCCAAATACTGAAGTTGCAGTTTCATGATATGCAGTGCTGGACATTCAATTTTATACAATAAGATGCTGAAATTTCTCTACCAATTCCGTTATACAATCTTCCATCCCCTGCTCTTCTTATTGAACACCAGCTCCCTCCAGCGAACTTTTCAAGCTTACCCTGTACAGGAGTCGGGTATTTTTATTGGAGCGAAGTTTAGCATTGTCGTTGATTTCAAATTGCCAGTCAATCCTTCACATTGTAAGTTCTTGTACTGGATATTGCTGCAAGATTTATTGTTCAGAATGGAAGGGTTTCTTGAATGGAGGTGATATAGTTGGCATTTGGTATACAAGTTACTTTCCGTTCTGGCTGTATTCTATTTGCATGGTCAGTAAGGTAGACTCAACTATATTGGACATACTTTTTAAACAGATTAGATCTCATTGTGATATTAATTCCGACTGATAGTTTTCTGAGACCTATACCAAACAAGACCTTATAATCAAATTTCAGTATACTCTACTACCATATTCTAATACCACTGTACAAAATTTTGTTTCTATTTATTTATTTAACTGGGTTGAACCCGGTTTAACTCATTCCCTTTTCTGGGTCAATGGCCAATCCCATTCTTAAAATATTGGTTGAGACAGGGCTACTGTTGAAGACAAAAAAAGAACACCGTTGGAGTTTACCTTTTTCCTTTTCCTTTCTTAAGATACTCCGTACATTATTTGTCCTAAGCCCCAGGCATCTAGTTACCTTTGTTTGCAGATCTCCACCAAGGATAAAATCAGCTTCCTTGCACTAGTCATGAAAAAAATTAATAAATAAAATACACCAACAGAGCTGGAGCACTTTTTTCAAATCCAGTAATAGAAAATACAAGTATATATATGTTTCCAACAAAAAAAAATAGAAATGTCACATGATATCAATACACGCAACTGGAATAGTTGCTACGTTTCCATATATGAACGATGACTGAAAAAAAAAAAAATGAATGAAAAAATCTACATATATCCTCTCTTTTTCACATCTCTATGAGAAAAGAACAAAAGATTTGGAAGACGGCTCAACAGATTTCCTACTTTCTGTTTCCGGCTTTTCGTTTCACTTCAGCAGTCTGCCTTCCAATCCTCTGAGGAGGATGACCACCCCGATTTGCTACTTTTCGTGATGGCGATGGCCCTAATCTTGTAATCATGGTCCTGAAACAAGTAGTCAACCAAATTATATTAGTTTTTTTTGTTTGAATCAGAAGATTCCTAACATGGATCAAATACGTAGCATTGAACAACCTAAACTAAAAGCCTAATAGAGTGGACATGTTTTATTTATCAAAATTTAGCCTTCAACACTCCCCCTTCTCTCGTCTAAGAGCTTAAGTTGGTAAAGTGGAGATACATTTGTTTATTTAAATTTAATAGTCCCTCTCCCATGTGCAGGCTAGATTCTTTCCCCTTTTATTTATCAAGCCTTGCTATGTACACAATTTACACAAAGGAGGTTGCAACAAAAGTATCCGAGGATTTTGCTTATTTTGACACCACATTGAATCACCCATCCAAAAGCTTTAGCAATAATTTATTTGTTTAAGTTTGGTTGAAACATATAGCAAGGAACTTTCATTTCGTATTACCTCAATTCTGGGCTCTGGGCTTGTTTCAGATCGGGTTTTTGGATCTTTGGTGCAATGCCATTGGTGAAGCTGCCAAGCTTGGAATGGTTGAACTGCCACAGCAAATCTGGCTCGGATGAGTCGCTAGTTCCAGCATCAAGCTCATCCAGATCATCAGTTGCCGCAATGTCAAATTGATTGCTCGATGGAAATAAGTTAACTGATTTTTCAGGGTATAGCTTTGAAGAATCTGAAAGAAATTGCTGATAAAAGACATCAGACATGTTGCCTGCTTCCCGACACTCTGTGGGGTTTCCAACTCCATGGACGGTATCTTGCTTGTTCACCATAACCTTGTCTACCCACTTGCCTGAGACAGTCTCTCTGTCATCTTCCCCGAAGTTTTGACATGGACTGCTGACTGGCGGCCAGGGAGGCGAATTGCCAAGTAGCTCATCAAGATCAAAGCTTTGCCTCTTTTGCCTTGGTGCAGATTTGCAGTGGACCTGTGATATCAGCAGGCACACTAAAAAATTGAGATTTTTGACGATTAAAACAGAAATTATAAACTTTAATTGGGAAAAAATACACATTGAAGTTAGCTCTAGAAGCACAGTGCCCATAAAATGTTGCAAGTGCATTTACCTCTACGTTCCCAACATCTTCCATTGGTTTCCTGAGGCCATTAGGTGACTGCATGCCCACATTTCTAGCTAGTAAATTAGATTGAAAAGATGATTGCTGCATGGATACTGGTTCTCCTTTCCTTGCTAAGGCAGCCTTCAGGCTGGCAATCTATCAAGACAGCGTAACTTCAGCGACTTTAACTATGATCCAATATTGAACACTTAAAAAAATTAGCTTATACGATTGTAAGCAAAGATTAGAATACAAACCTCTTCTTTCAGCTCTTTAACATCTGTAGAATCCTTATTTACTCGAGCTGCGCCAAGTTCAACAGTAGCAACACGCTCAGCAAATTTGAGTGTGCTAATTGTTTCTCCTACAGCATCAGGCTCAGGGCTTATATGAACAAACATAAGTGTCTTTGCCTGTCCCCCTAAGAAGAATCATCAAACCATATTAAGAAATAGAAGAACAAAACTTGAGAAATCCACAGAAAAGCCTGATATTCTTTTTATCCTTACCAAGTGAATCTTGGAGCAGTTGTGTGAGTTTACTGTTTCGATAGGGTACATGTGAATTCTTTTGGGCAAGAGAGGCGATCACGTCGCCCAATGCAGAGAGAGATTTATTAATGTGCTGTGCCTCTTTCAGTCTATCTCCCGTCGCTTCAGATTTGTCGACCCTCTCACTTCCAGCCAAATCAACTAGATGCATGCAACCTCGTAGAATGGCTCCAGTGGTCAAGTCTCTTCCTTGGACATGAACAGTTAAGCAACTGTGATAATAAATAATACAAAAGTCAGTGTATCGGAAAAAGTTAAATATTATAGTTACAACACTTGTATTCACCTATGAGAACGACTACTACGGTCATTTAGGGCAGTTGCACCCACTGCACGATTCCTTTGTCCGAGGTTCATAAGGTCAATTACATCAGATGTTGAAGAGACGTGAACCAAGCTTGCATCTGGTACACTGAGTCCCGAATGAGAACTATTACGAATTTCTAATGTAATTATAATTAAGAATACTTTGAGATAAAGCTGAACAATTTGCTGTGTAATACAATGACAAATATAAATAAAAATTTGATGGTGTAAGATAATAGTAATTGAAAGGATATCTTTTATTCAAGCCATCAGTAACAAGGAGATCTCTAACTTGCTCGTTATATATCTCGATCATCTGGACAGACACGTCATAGCGGAATGTGTCCTTTCTTTGTTGTGCAAGGAGGAACAAATCACCTAAGGCCCTGTAATTTACTCCTTGGGTATGCTCGTTAATATCCTTAGGTCCAGTCTGGAAACAATATAAGAAATTTAACATTTGTGTTTCTTAACACAAATGAAAATGTGTTGCCGTAATTTAACAGATATTTGATATTTTGCTTTATATCTCACCATAGTGTAAGTTTTTCCTGATCCTGTCTGACCATAAGCAAATATGCATACATTGTAACCATCAAGGACTGATCTAATCAATGGTTGGGTATCCGAGAAAACATCCTCTGACATAGAGAAGAAGAATAGGTTATAAACTAAGTTATGAAACTCTTAAATGGTTAGCAATAGGAGCCTTTAAAATATTTAAGTTGATGGCCTAAAAACCTTGTGTAGCAGAAGGCCCAAATACTTTGTTAAAAGTGAAGGATTTGTATCCTTTTCCATTCTTTGCTGGAGTACTTATCGTAATAGTTCCTTCTTCAATGTGATCCACAGTGCTGAAGTAATTCGATTGCCCCGGAAGGAATGGTCTTACACGACAATAAACTCTAATGTTTCCTGGTTGAAATTAAATATTTAGCATTACTTTCATGGGAACTCAAATACAAGACAACTAATTGATAAGACTTGTGCAGGCACAGTAACATACCCTTTAGGTCCTGGACTTGATTATAGAGCTTGCGGTTTTCCTCAAGAACTTTATGGTATCCAGAAGCAGCATGAGCAAGTCCATGAATGTGTTGACCTGTAAAGGAAGTAAATCGAAGAATGATTGTTACAGCAAAAGACTATGAAAGTTACATTAACTACTAGGCAGGGACCAAGAGTTACAGTATAAAACCAGATGAATACAGCAAAAAAGTTCAAAATTTTACCAATATTATGAATTTCTTCATGGAACTTCATTTGCAAGAACTGCATACCAGCTTTTGTAGTAGAAATAGTTTGCTTCAATACCTAGAGAACATAAATCACATAAATTATTCACATTTCTTACCCAGTTTAACCCTTCCAAAAGGAGAGTCAATTATTTAAAGGCAACGGTGAGGAGGTTCTAGTTTCACTTGGTTTTTACCTTGATATCATTTTGTTGTTGGTCCACTATCATTTGTTGCTTCACAAATCTTCTTTCAGATTCTTCATCGGGAATGTAGTTCTTACAAGTTATATCATCTTTCTTCATGAGGGAGCCCTTCTTATTATCGATCTTATTTGTTTCATAGTAAAAAAAATACCAAGTATAAGTACAAGAAACGTACTTCTAGAGAATCACTTTCTTACTAGCCCACGTTTGATTCCCATTATTTCCAAAATACATTATATTATCTCTTCTTTCAACCGCACATTCTTCAATAAAATAATATTACACCGAAACTCAAAATTTTTCCTTATTTTTTAACCACACATTCTCCATCAATCTACTATTCCAAAATACATTCTTGAATAAAAATGGGAATCAAACAGGCTCTAGACTTCTTTTGTATATGCCATTTAAATGAACTACCTTTGCGTTGAATGAACAAGGTTTCAATATGGATTTGCTTCCATGAGAAACATTCAAATCATTTGAAGTTGCTTTTCTCTGGTAGACAAAAGCATGCAACAAGAGAAAAACTGTTGAGTTTTCTAGAAGCAATATCAATAATAGTCTTGACGTAGCAATGATAAAATAAATAAATTACTGAAAAAGATATGTGGAGTATTTCTGGAGGAGAGTGGTGCTTGTTATTCACAAGTACAAGAGAAATTTGTGCTGTGATTAGAAAGAATAGCATACCAATTCAATTTGGCTTGCAATGCGATGCTCAAACTCCTCGACAACTTTATTTAATACAGACTCTACAAGCTGTAACAAGCAGAAGTGTTGCAATTCAGAATCAAATGCAATAGATAAAATTATTGATTTCTCACAAGTTCTTGAGAAAAAACACTGCGATTATCAGTATTATGTATGAGAAATAAAAAATACATCATAAGATTCCTATACATTTTGATTCCCAGTCAAAGATTCCCCATGTAAAGGATCAAAATGCTGTCACAAATTATTTTGACTTGCAACACTTAAATTAGAAATTAGCATTGGGCTTATTCACACTTACATTTGGAACTTCTTCAGGCTTCTTGTCTAATAAAATTGCACGAACAAGCATACTCAAGGAAGAACTAGACTGCAAAGAAGAAGGCAAATTACTTTAGTTTATGACTCTATGGTCCAAGGGTGACAAAAAAGAGAGAATTTCTAAATCAGCCAGAACAGTACACTTACCATTTTGTTAGATTCCAATTCAGGGCATACACCATTCAAAGATTTCTCATTTGCGGACAGAGTCCTTGACAAAGAACTCGTGAATGGCTCAGAATTCTTGCGAACAAATTGTTTTCCAGATGCAGTAGTTTTCAGATTTCCACCAAATTTCCAGACCCCATTACCTCCTGCCTGTTTATACTCATTGTATGATTTAAGTGCCAATACACAATTTACGATCCTTGAAGATTTCCCTCCCTGAAAAATTATCAATCTTTATGAACTACTGTCTGGCTCAGCTCCAGAATGAAGCAGCTTTAAAAATACCAGTCCCAAGTATGATTTTAGTTATAAATTGGCATGTATACTTCATTTTGGACTCCTAATTTATAGGTTGGGATGAACTACCTAAAGACTCCATGCATTCATTATAAATTTTTCCTTCCAAAAGCTACACTTACTTGTTCGAGATCAGAGGCCTCAAATGTAGGAATCCCTAACTCTTGTATGGCTACAAGAAAATTTCTCACGTTTTCAAAGTATTGGTATGCAGATAATGCAGCACCATCGGGTATAAGAGCAGCATCGCAGGGACTTTCAACAACCTGAAATAGATTTATCAAGGCCAATCAAGTTAAAAAACATAGATTAAAACTTCCTAAAATAGCCAATTTTGAAGGGAGGGGGGAGAGAACGACTGGATTAACCTTTTGTACAGCTCCAGGTTGAATTTTGTTGACCACATTACATAGGATAATCCCACTTCTCAAACCAAGCCGAAATTCTTCCTCAGAAGGTTCAGCTGGTAAGTCTTTTGCGCCTACAACTCCTACAATTTTTCTCAACCACGCTGCAGCTTCATATCTTCTCATGGCTACAGAATCAGATAGACGAATTACTCAACTTTGATTCTACCAATCAAAAAAATATACTGAGAATAGGATCCAAGTTGTAAATTTTTTGAATCCTCCTAAAAATGCCTCTTAGAGGAAAGCGCATGTATCAATTGCATTGAACCGTGATCAGACAATGAAAAGTTAGGTTAATCATAAACACAACCCACACATCATCCGATAGATTTAATTAAAAACAAAACAAAAACCAACAGATTTAAAAATCGGAAAAATGGGAGGAAACTGTTGCTGAAGAAATCCATCTTCCAGATACCAATAAAATCGATATAGAGCATTTTACCGAATCAAATTGTTTATATCGTTAAATGCCTTGCAACCATTTATCAGAAAACAAATTTGAATTCGCCCCAAAAAATCAACTAAAAATGGAGTTTAAAACAAAAAATTTAAATTTCCAACAAGAATTATAAAATCAGCCGAAAAGGGTGATTAAATTACCAGCTTCCTCAGCTCTTCGAGCGTCCAAATCGAGATCTCGGGTCCCGTTTCCATGCTGTTGCAGAACATCCTCGACTACTGACGCCGCTGAAAATGAAAACGCACCTTCTACTGCCGCCATGGCGATCGCTAAAAATTCTCTTAAAATCGAATTTTATTCCTCCACCATACACAAAAATCTCCGGAAATTCGAGACAATTATAAAAAACTCATATGTGTGCCTATTAAACAGGACTTTGAGGCTCTTAGAACCTAAAACCAGAGTGACCTTGGGATTTCAAGATCAGTTCAGATAGATATAACAACGAACAGAATTAGATATAGTCACAGAAAATACTCCCTTTTTTTCTCTCTCTTCGACACTACAGTTCCGCATTGGCCATGCTCATTGAAATCCTTCTTTCCTTTTCTCTCTCTCTCTCTGTCACACAGTCTCTCTGTGCAAAAAAAAAAAGCTTCTCATATGCTTTATACTACTGCTACTGAGTATATAAAGTGGAGGCTACTTTTTGAATCTCTGCATGTAGCCTGCCCAAGGCCACATGATTCCGAGCCTCGCTCCGAACCTACAGGCTCAGGATCTAACAGTGCAGGTTGTACTCTCCCTCCCTTGCCCTTAATTTCTGATTTGTCATGTACAACCCGCCAATGTGGTGAAATGGGAAATAGAATATCTTCTACTTTGTTTTTTAGCAAGTGTAAAATTTTATTTCATTTATGCATTTTTTTGTTATTTTATTTAACTAGTCAGAGTTGATGTATATTACACTTCATTCTCAAATATTTTACAAGTATAATAAAAGTAATATTTAATACCAATTTGTTGTGAGGAGTTAATAAGTCTCGAACGAATTTAAAAATAAAATAAAATTTAAGATATAAATTTAAGAAAAGAAAATTGTATTCTCGAACTCAACTTCTATTATTCAAATTTTTTTTAATAATGAAATATTATAAATGAGCAATATTTTTATATTACATTTGGTACATAAGAATTAATTGTTAATATATGAATTTATAAACGCGTTAAAATTTCTAGATAGGTGAATATAAATAAATTAATCTATAATAACTATAGATTCATCAAGTCAAAATTTGTCAAGTCAAAATTAGTTGAGTCTAGATTATATGAATGTTAATTAATTGAGAATTAATAACACGAAATTCATACATGACAATAATTTTATAGTATTTATTGTGTATTGAAAAACGAAAAGTAATATATTATTGAAATAATTGAATTGTAATATAGTTAAAATTTAAAAAAAATGATTTTCATTTGATGTAACATTTAATATGTTATGATTTAATCTAGAAAATCAAAATTGTGATCATTTAAAACGAATAATGCATTAACAACGCAAATAAATACTCCGACTCGTAAATTTTGGAAATAGATGTTTGGTACGCAATACTAAAATATATGGATCCTTCAGTTTCTTGCAATTATTTTGTGGGGATATAACAAGTCAATTGAACGATATTACCAAGAGGAAGAGAGCACTTTCCGAAGTGGCATATAATGGACAAAATTTTAATATTGTTCAATAATTATAAATTTTACGTATTAAATATACTGTAAATGTATCAAGATTTTTCTTTACTTTTTACATAAATTAGAGGCTGTAGAATGAAAATGGAGGGAATGTGTTAAATTGGGTAAGCAAGGTGGGTGAACACTTTAATTAGTTTCGAAGTCCCAATCTTGAGTTGATGCCCACTATGGGAGAAGAATCCAATGAAGTGTATCTTTTGGCAATGATAATTAGACATTTGGCTAAGTTAAAAAAAAAATTGCTTATAAGTAAGTTTAAGGGTAAATAAGTCTTTTAATTAATAAAGGTTAAATTAACTGAATTACTCATTTCAACAGTAGTAGGTAAGAAATTTAACTTCTCTTAATTATAAATAAAAAATATAGCCAAAAATATATTTGAAAACAAAAAGTTCAATTTACGAATAAGCTAAGCCAAGAATGCTCTCATTCATGAATTACCAGTTTGATCGATGTCATATTGAAAATGTGAAAAACGCGTGTTAATTTTTCAAGTGGAGAAATCGAGAAAAATGAAATATTTCTTGTTTTGTGAATATTTTACTATTTTGAGATCAATTATACTTAGCCAAAATATTGGCTTTTTGTTGTTTCATAATTGATCTTTTTTATGCAACCCATAATTTTTTAAGTTATCGTCTCATTCCATGTTGATTAACTTTATATAGATACACTACATTTTTTTAGTTTTCAAAAGAATATACTTCTTCATAAAAAGGAATTGTATTATTTTTTTTTTTACCAAGTATATACTCATATATTAATGAGTAATTATTTTATTTACAAACAAAAGAGATTTTAAAATATCAAATGGTTGCCCAGAAAACTTTGATCTATATATGCAAATTTACTCTTTACAGAAACACTTAATTCATTGTATATTAAAGACACTAATATCATGACATGATTGAAAAATATTTCTTGAATATCACGACATATTGTATAGCAACAAGATAACTACGATAACTGTATTTACTTCTAAGTCGCTGGATATTGTAACCACCTTTTAAGCATCATTCCACGTGTTTTCTTGTCTAGACGAACAATTCATATAAAGTGTGATATTTTATTCAAGGATATGACAGAGATAATATTTTTAAAAAAATTGATTGACTTGATCAAAATAAGGCGAATGGGAGGAACTATACACAAAAATTAGGAAAATTAGCCCTCCCTCCAAATTCAATTCAAATAGAATTTCAAAATTTGAAGATGCATTGGGTTGGTGTGATGGCATTGTCCTCATGTTTGATTATTCAATATAGACGTCACCAGTTTTGACAAGCAGTATATATCAAATTAATAAGATATACTCTTGAATTTGGATGCTTGCTTATAGGTTATGGCCCACACCTTACTCTCGTGTAAATGCTTTGACAAATTTAGCCTTAAAGTTTTGATTATTTTTTGGGTTGCTTTTTCTCTAAAACGATTGAACTTTTGTACCAACGAGAACAATAAAATATGTCCGAAAAAATTGAATTTTTTTTATTTAAAAGTAAATTAAATAAATAATATTTTCTTATCTATTACATTGTTCAATCATTTTATGCATCACATAACTAATATGTATCTCTCACATCTAGAAACTAAAGACGCTAAGGCCATGTTTGGTTTAGCTAAAAATTAAATTTGTAGTAGATTTTGATAAAAATTGATAAAATACGTGATTGAAAATTTGATAAAAGTTATAAATCTTATGCAATATATGACTAAAATTAATTGTTGGTATT
Source organism: Fraxinus cuspidata (assembly GCA_903798385.1). NCBI lineage: Eukaryota > Viridiplantae > Streptophyta > Magnoliopsida > Lamiales > Oleaceae > Fraxinus > Fraxinus cuspidata. The sequence goes on from CAIGRP010031215.1 coordinate 20,321, forward strand.
TATTTAAATTTTTATCAAAGTTTTATACTCAACCAAATAGAGATTAAATAATGTAAGACACGCGTCGAGTGAATTTTTATGTAATGGAACCTTCTATACAAGATAAAGTCGTGGAAACTCTTTGCTTTCATCAGAAATATTTGTTTGTTAAGACTATATCTCTTGCTTAGTCTCCAAGACGATCCACTTGTCTAAACTGCATTCTGAATTTACCTTCAATTGCTGGTGTACATGCAACAATCAATGTTTCAATTTTGTCACAGTAATACTTTGAAGTTACCCTTTAGTTTTTACAATCTAACGTCTGTATTGAGATAAACTTGAGAGGTGAATTAAGAAAAAATAATTAGCTAATCACGATATGCGTAATTAAAATTGTATCCATTCAGACGTTGAATTCATGGATACGTAAAAAATAACCATGATAGTTTTCTTTGATCGTGTAGGGGATGAAAAGTTAATCTAGCGAATTGATTAGAAGTTACTCGAGAGATTTGAGTAAGACAACAAATGTAGTAGAATTAACAAGAATATTAAAATTTCATAGATTCTGAAAATGCTCGAAAATTACATGAAATTGAGAAAATCTTCAATGTATGTATAAATATTTCTATCATATATCTTTCTTTTAGGTCGATGAACAATAAGCTATTAACCTCATTCACAACTGAAAATTGACAAAATGTCCCACTTTTGATAGTGTAAGTAGGCAATGCTTCATTTTCAAGAAATGATTTATTGTTGAAAACGTCTACCTTCAAATTTGGTGTCATTGATTGTATTTGATAATAAATAGATAAAATTAAACAAACGTCACAACAAACCTTTGGGCTTCAATTCCAAGTATGAAGCTTTTTACCAAACACTTTGCTTTCTTTGAGTCAAAGTACA
>CAIGRP010031228.1:0-12150 GCA_903798385.1 Fraxinus cuspidata
CCGTTCTCAGTAGCTTCCGTACTGAACTTTAATTTAAAATAAGCCTAATTTATCGAGAAGACATTTTAACCAAATTTAAATAAAGTATGATTATGTGTGTCCTGCACACAAAAATTGGGAACACGATTGATGTGAATTTCTGAAAATATATTGTGAAAGGGAATCTTTTTTATTAAGATGTGTTATTAAAAAATATGAAAAAATTAATATTATACGTATAAAATTATTTTATCAAGAAAATGTATAATTAAAATAAATTCAAAAAAAACTCCGCCAAACTGGACTAAAGTCATGAATTTTTTTGTTCATTTAGTAAATAAAAATACCACCAACCTCTCAATCGAAATGACAAGTTTGTCCCTGAAAATGTCACATCTGACGTGCATCATTCCCTAGGTGGACCATTTCGCACCCAACTCCAACCATCGGCGATAGCGAAAGCGACCTTGCAAGGGAGATAGCAACGACGACGACGGCCTTGGAGGGAGACGACAGAGAGGGAGAGAGAGGAGGTGAAGAAGAGAGAGAGAGAAGTGATGAAATTAGAGTTTTAAATTTTAAATACGTGATTTTGTGTAATTTCCTCTTTTAAAAAATCAGCTTTGCACCAGGCCCTATGATCACGTTTCCAATCCATTATAAAAATTCTTTTGACCCTCTACGAACAAAAGTCAAAACCCTAGACAATACACTCCGCCGCGCGTTTCTCTATTTAAATATACGAGAACCAATCTTTACTCAACCATGGAGGCGGCTGAGCAGAACACAACTGTAAGCCTTCTCCTCTCAGATTCTCAGTATTTCAACTACAAAATCCGCTACCAAATCTAGATATTCAAGGATTCATATGCCAATTTATATGTATATGTTTATAGTACTCTGTGGATCACTGCATATTTACTTTTATCGACAGAATTTGGGTAAAAATCGAGGAAAATGATGATAATTTTTTTGTCGCCCCAGTCTTAATTGACGTCTACACTGTAGATGTAATGTGGTGATTGACATTTAGTTTGATTCCTCTTATTCTTATAAATTGATTATTTATTTTCATTGTTATTTGATTGCTGAATCAGAATGCCATATCCAGTTTCTATATAATTCCGTGCAATATTTTATGTGCATATTTTCTTTTGTCGACATAATTTACATCTAATCTGGAGATGTAATGTGTTGATTGACATTTCAATTGATTCTTCTTTTTCGTATAATTGGTTTTTCTTTTCCCTTTTTTTCCCTTAAATTTTGATTTCTGAATCTGACTATGATATCCAGTTTCTGTACATGGAGTTGCAATTGGAGGTGTGATGACGTTTGTCCACCTATTCTGCAATTGAATGATGATTGTAAAAACATGCACTACCATCTGATCTCTATTGCTTCTATCAAGATTCATGTTTTTTTCTAAGTTACATATTTTTATTTTCTCAAATCTGATTTTCTTGTACACTAATTATAATAGAGTTATGCAATCAATGATGAAGTTACTATCTGTTACTGATTCACGCGTGATTAGTACAAAACGTATCACCATCTTTCGGCTGAGATTGCAATAAATTATCATTTGTTTCAAGTCTATTTTTCAACTTTTCTTACTATTTTTTTTTTTGTAATTTACTCGTGTGGCTTTATTTTTTAAAATTCATTTTCAACTATACATTCTTTTGAATAAAATAATATTGCACATGTATCCCACCTTTTCTCTATTTTTAACATGCATTCTTCAAAAAAAAAAATTACTTTTCTCAAAAATGTTTTCCACTTAGGGTAATTATATTATCACTACAATTTTTGTTTGGTCCACGGCTTATAAATGCACACCAATTAAAAAACATTTTTGATTTTTGCGAAGTACAACACATTTATTTTACAAATATAACCCCAATCTAATTAAAAAGAATGAAACAAAAGAAAATATATGTATTCTCCAATATTACCCTTGATTCTCTCACTCACCCACATTGGCAACCAAAACTCCTCTTCATCATGGGACTATGAACCTTGTTCATTGAAGTTAGAAACCACAAAAGGCTGCTTTGTCTTTTTGTCATAGGTATATGAGTGTGCCTCAAACGCTTTTTGCAATCATTCTTCCCTTTTACAGATTTATAGTGGAGAACGCTGGCCACAATTTGGATTGACTTTTCCCCCAACATTACAAATTTGCAGTGAAGATCCTCCTATGGAGAATTTTGATTTCTAATATTGGAGATTTTTGAAGCGGTTGTATATAAATAAATAAATAATTATGGAGATTTATGATGTTTGAAAATTTTCATGTGCCTGAATTATCGATGGCTCCTTTACAGCATAAACTTCACTTCAAATAATCTAAATTATGTTCAGAATTCAAGCCATAGAAAATACCAACAAAATCAATAATGGTTGTGGTGGAACAATTAAAAAATGTTTTATGTAAAAAAAGGATTTAACCAAAAAGGGGACATAAGAAGTGCATGAAATGATGACTGCCCGTGGTATCTAATCTCCAGAATTATGTTCTGTTGCTGGTTGTTTCGTTTTGAGGGCAGAAATAAAGTAAAGAGCAGGTCTTGCGACACGGATTGCTTTAATTTCAAAAGCTCTCTGTTAATTTAATCCCGCTCACATTTGTTTACATTTAGAAAGATGTATTTTTGTTCTACTTGCTTACTTCTGTAGTTCAGTTTTACATTGTTATTCAGAAAGTTGAAGTATGTTGGGCTACAAATGAATATCAATTTAAGTTTGAGGACGGGTTCTGGGTTTAGCTCAACCCTCTCTATTGTATCCCACTCGAATATTGTAAATGACAGTAACAGTGTCATATGGCTAAAGCTTAAACTTTGAGAATATAACTAGTTGAACATTTTATGCGATGCTGTGAACCTGATTTAAAAGGTAAAAGTTAGAACTTGAAACAGTTAGAAATACAAAGAATTTAATCATAATATTCTATGTTTGAGGAACATCATAACTAGAGATAAAGAATATTATTATCCGATTGGTAGGCACGAAAGAATCTGATTTCTTTTGCCCTTCCTTGAACACAAAGTATAACGTTTACTGCCCCACACTAACCTTTAGAACATACAGCTTTACAAGAAAAGAATCAAATACCTTTGTATTGGCACTTTATATAAAGACCTCTTACAATTTCAATACATGCAATTGTACACAAACCTTAATTTCTTCTTGTAGCATTTCTTGTCCCTGTGAATACTTAATTCCATAAGAATGGCCAATGGGCAGCTAAAACCTGTTGCAGGACTGCTTTTGGTCCTCAATTTCTGCATGTATGCAATAGTTTTGGGCATTGGTGGCTGGGCAATGAACATGGCCGTTGAACATGGTTTCATAATTGGTATGTTCTGTTTCTCATTGAAAATTCCGTGTATATGTACATACGCACATACAAACACAAGTAAGCATAGAATGGCCAACTAGTGCCAAATCCAGAAAATTTTAAGCGAGCAAAAACTTGTCTGCTTTTGCTTTTATTAGGCCATCTTGAAACATGCACAAGCATGAAAGTAGGCCACAAAGATTGGTACAATGCACCGATGGTGGTAGATAACATTACTCAAGTAGTTTAGGTGTGCAATAGTTTTGGGCATTTGTGGCCGGGCAATGAACATGACCATTGTTTCATACTTGGCATGTTCTGTTTCGCATTGAAAATTCTGTGTATATGTGCGCGTTTTTGACCCGTGCACATACAAACACAAGATGTAGGCATAGAATGGCTCACTCGTGCCAAACCCAAAAAGATTTAGGCTTGCAAAAACGTGACGGATTTTGCCTTTATTAGGCCGTCTTGAAACACGTACAAGTACGAAAGCGGCCTGACATGACCACCTCAAAATTTGTACGCACACAAATATAAGAAATAGGCTTCGCATGGCATGACTAGCTGTGTAGACACCACTGCCACAAAGATTGGTAGTATGCACCAATTGTGGAAGATAGCATTGCTCAAATAGTTTAGGTGTGCAAATTGTTGTGCTGGCACAAGACAACTTACATCTTTACGATGAAAAATGACTGGACTGATGCCTTGATATTTATGTAACAGGTCCTGGATTCGATTTGCCAGCACATTTCTCACCGATATACTTCCCGATGGGAAATGCAGCCACTGGATTCTTTGTAACATTTGCTATGATTGCTGGTGTTGTTGGAATTGCATCAATCATTTCTGGATTTTACCATTATCGTTACTGGAGCACAAGTAGCCTTCCTGCTGCAATTTCTGCTGCTGCCATCGCTTGGACTCTTACTCTTCTTGCCATGGGGTAATTTATATTTTAAAAAAACTTATACAATTCAACTCAAATCATTCTTCTCCAAGATACTTGTTTAGTGTATCATAATTTTTGATTGACATTATTTATTCCGACTCTAAATTTGTTAAAGAGTATCTCTCCATTTGTTGTATCATTTTTTATGTCGTCCATTCTAGTTTTTCCTTCTCAACTAACAAGTACTTTACGTGCAGCTTTGCATGCAAAGAGATTGAACTCCAGATCAGAAATGCTCGTCTGGTAAGAGTCCAATGAATATTCATTTTGTGTAGAAAGTTTCAATAGTTATTGTAAAAAACTATTTAGTACTAATGAGTAATTAATTTTTATTTTTTTTCCCCATAGAGAACAATGGAAGCATTTCTAATTATCCTTTCAGCTACTCAACTCTTGTACATAGCTGCAATTCATGGGGCTGCATAAGCAAGAGGATTTAAGTGTTGAGAAATGGTCCTCAATTGTGCCTGTGTTTTTTAATTTATTTTATTTTCAGGCTTTATGAATTTCCGATTCATTTGAGTTGTATACAATAAAAAAGGGGACTGTCATTTTGTTTAAATGCATCGCAACTCCCTAAGTAATGTTATTTTACTTCTACTAGAGTTCAGCACCCGTCTATGTTTATAGTGCCAAATAGCATTATTCAATTAATAGAGGTGTGTCAGGCCAAGGAAAATAATCTCACTAAATTAGAATATGATGTTTATAGCACCATTATTGTTTAGTTCCGATATAGGTGACAATTGATGTCATTGATTTATTGTTCAACAAAATTGGAATGCATTTTTGATTTTTGAACAATGAATTCATAAAGGTCACGAATTGGTGCTAAACACTAATAGTAGTACATAGCGCTGCTCCTAAGGGCCTGCTTGGGAGTTTTTTTCTCTCCGGTTTTTATCGGTTTTGGATGACACTGTTTATAAGGAATTGAAAAAATTGGTATTTACTAATTTTTAGGGCACCGACGTTGAATGGTTTAAAAACCACTTAAAATTGGTGTAATATAGTTTTGATCGGTTCTTTTAACTCACTAAATCGACGAGTTTTTATCGTTTTTCATATTCTTTTCTGATTTTACTATTTAAAAATGATCATTTACAACAAACATATTTTTCAAAAAACTAATATATAAATAAAAATATATTTAATAAAAAAATTATCTGTAAGGAAAAAAATCACTATATAATTAAAAAAAATACTTATAAGTAAAATATTACTTATAAGATAAGAAAAATTACATAATAATTAAAAAATTACTTATAAGTAAAAAAATACTTTTATGTAAAAAAATTGTTTATAAAATAATAATACTTTTAATAAGATAAAAATTCATTTATAAAATAAAAAAGTGACTTATAAGTAAAATGTTCAATTAAAATTATTTAAAGTATAACATTAGCTTATAATTGTAAAATTTACTTATAAGTAAAAAATTAACTTAAATTTTTAAGTAAATATTTAACTTTATTTAATTTTAAAAAATAAATACTAAATATGTATAAACATTACATATAAGTAAAATATCAATCATGAGGAAAAAAATTATATAAGAAGCAATAAACTAATTTTTTTTACAAAGAGGCATATATGTAATTTTATTCTTTTGAAAAACCTTCAGAACCGATGGATAATAAACTCTCAAGCATAGATTTGACAGTTTTAAAACTCGCCACTAAAATCACTCAAAATCGATTCGTTCATAAACACTCAAAGTCGATACTTAGAAAAATATTCATTACGTTCGAAACTCCCAAGCAGGCCTTAATACCGTGGGAAGTAAGCTTGCATTCAAACATTTGACCAAGTAGACATATTTAGGCAATCGAAGAAGTATGTTTGGCGAGACATATTTTTCCCTTGTTAAAAAAAAAAAAAAAAACCTATTGGAAAATTTATAATTCCTTATAACATAATCAAACTTTTATTAACACATTTCATTGAATTTACAATTTTCACTTGTTTTTAACCATATATTTTTTTCTATGATCCATTTTATAAGCACTTAAAAATTTAGTCAAACAAGCACTTATTTTAGGAGAAAGTATTATAAATGAGAACGGACTGATGGTCTTTAATCAAAAGTAAATGAATAACTCATTTATTAAACCATGTTGGTGGTAAAAAAATTTACCATCTCAATCCAAATTTAAATTTTTTTTTTAAAGCAAGAACGATTTCCTTTCCCTTAATTATTAATTATTGTTTAACAATCAAGGAAACATATTAATAATAAACATGGAGAAAATATAGTCGAATCTACGAAGTGAAAATTGGAAATATTCCACATAAAATCATTTTTTCTAAAATTTGTTGCTTGACCATTTGCATGTGTATTCCCCTAGCTATAACGTTAGATTAATATATTTCTTCTTAACTAATTGATGATTAATAATTCATGTCTACATGCCACTACAGACTTTTATTAGGTTTGAGAAAAGATATACAAAGATTATCTCGAATGGTATTAAGGAACTAAGTTGCTAACTGCAACAACCATAATGTCATGCCATTGCTTTCCGAAATTGAGTTAAAAATGGCTACAATTTGGACATAACTCGCAAGAAACAATGATAACATCATTGATGATCAAATCATACAAGGTGGCCAGATTTTTTTTTCCAAGGGCTATGCAGTGGAAGTAGCTACTAATACAAGAAATGAGTTTCCTCCTTTTAGCAATCAATCTCTGTACTAACATTTTCTTTAACTTCCAACTTCATGAAATCAAGATAAAACTTACCATTGAATTTTCAGTTCTTGAAGTACTTCTCTATGGACATTCGTCGAAAAACTGGTGGATTATTCAATTAAACATAATAATATTTTATATTTAACATAATTAATAATATTATTAATTGAGGATGAATTAGGAAGCGGTTTTTGTATGAACTAATATTTATGATTTACGTATGCACACATAATTAATATAGATGATTTTTATTTGGCTTTAATAATTAGGTTGGATAATGCTACAAGTTCGTGGTATATGCCATTTTATAGTTTATCACTAATAATTTAATTTACTTTCAAAAATCATTTTTGAAATATTTTTTTTTAATTGTACATATTAGTGATTTTTATAATAGGTTGGAGCTGAAACGTTTTTTTTTTCTCATGGTATATAATAATGTTCTTTTTATTGCATATAATAATGTTTATAGTTCAAACATTTTTTTCAATGTTCATTAATGACACTTTTTCATTGCATATAATTATTCTTCTCGTTGAAACGATTTTTAATTGTACATATTAATGATTTTTTTTTTTATGTAAGCAATAATATTAATGATAAGTAATAATTATATAAGTTGATGTAGAGGTTAACTATATGATGGAAATAAATCAAATGTTAAGAGTATTGTTGACTGTATATAATTAAAATTGTAAGGAAAAAATATAAAACGAAATGTTTTTCACGTAGGGTAATTATATTACCATTATTGTTTTTGTTTTGTTCACCACCCTATAAATGCACACCAATTAAAAAATATTTTTGTTATGTGCACGGCATTTATTTTACAAATATAACCCCAGTCTAATTAAAAAGAAAGAAACAAAAGAAAAGAAAATATATGTACACTGAAAGATAAAAAAACGTGTTTTCAAAAATAACAACTCTTTAAGTTGTGTGTCCACGTGGTCATTTCCAATTGTTTTACTCTCCGTTGTCCGGATTGTGCTTTCTCTCCTTCATTATGGACCGTTGATCAGATCCAACGGCTATGATTTTTTGAGCCTCATTTACGTGTTGGTTGGGAATCTTGGCATTCATTCTGTTTTCTGGTTTCTGTGATTGAGAAAAGGAAGAGCTCTCGGTTTTTATACTCTCGTGTGATTCTTTTCTTTCATAGATTGAGTGGGTGTTCTTGTATAGTTCTGTAGTTTCTTTTGCATATAGTAACAGTGGCTTGAGTCGGTATTTGGTTGTTTTGATTAGTGCCTCAAATGCTTTTTGCAATCGTTCTTCCCTTTTACAGATTTGTAGTGGAGAACACAGGCCACAGTTTGTATTGCAATGGAAAATCCAGCTTTTCCCCAACATTACAGATTTGCAGTGAAGATCCTCCTATGAAGAATTTTGATTTGTAATATTAGAGATTTTTTAGGCAGTTGTATATAAATAAATAAAAATTATGGAGATTTATAATATTGAAAATTTTCATGTGCCTGAATTATCGATGGCTCCTTCACATCATAAACATCACTTCAAATAATCTAAATTTCTAGTCCTAGAAATACCAGCAAAATCAATAATGGTTGTGGTGGAACAATTAAAAAAATGTTTCATTTAAAATTATGGTTATTTATGTAATATTACTTATGGTCATATTAGTAAATTTAAAAATACTTGAAAATGTGGTGAATCAAATAAATAGTGTGGTGGCAATATAATTAGCCTTCCACATATCCAAACTTTTTATATATTGTAGATAACCGTACACCCTTTATAAAATTGGATCATAATTTTATTTAGAGTTGTTTAGTTTAATGTCATGTTTTATATTCGTCTAATCTAAACTTCATTTCAATCAAAAAGTAATTCGAAGTGTTTTTTCTATTTGCTAATTTATGTGCTTTAATACTTTTTGACTAAAGTAAATAATCAACCAAACAAGATTATTTTCCCTTTTTTTGTCTCCTTTTTAGTGCGAAACCCACAAAACCTTGCCAGCCTATTAGAAATCTACTCTAATTAAGTTTTAATTTTGAAGAAAAGATGTTTTGAAAGAGGATAAGAGGAAATTAGGACCCCAAAACATAAAAGTTCCTATTGTGAGTAAATGCCTTTGCATAAAAATAAGTCAAAATTACTTTTAAATTATTTATTTCATTAAACGCGATTTTTAAAGTTACTAAAATATTTACTTTTCATGAAAGTAAGACTCAACTTTCATTTTAAAAAACTTAATGTACAACCAAACATGCCAACACTTATTCTAAAGATTAAAGAGCGTGTAACTAAAAAGTTTGACTAAAAGGTTTGACTAGAAATATCGATTGAGTTGTGATACTTACCTTGTAAATATTTCGATTCCAGCTAATGATGGTGTTATATCTTCAATCCGCTTAATTTTAACAAAGTGATTGTACAATCTTAACTCTTGATCAATAATTGAAGAGATAAAACAAGTATTCAATTATGAACATTATATGATGAACTTGTATCAATAATTGAAGAGATAAAACAAGTATTCAATTATGGACATTATATTCATGTGAATATAATCCAGAGTCACTAAAATCTCAATAATCTCAGCACCCATACTACAAGTGCGTGAGGTATGACGATGGCCATCATCACGCTACATGAGTCACTTTGATACACTTATTGTCCAATCATTTATAAATACTAATGGCGAAAAGAAAATTAAATAATTTATTTTAAATATTATAATATTGTGTTTTTTTTTTAAATCTAGTAGTAAAATTAAGTCCCCATTAATTTAGACTAAATGTCACCTTGATATCATTTCAGAAAATAACATAGTGGGCTACATGTTCTAGATTTGTCTAACCTAAAGTTGATACGAAATATAAGTATCAAGAAATTATTAAAAAATGTTTCTTTCTTTCAACTTCAATCAAATATGTGCTTATATGCTCTTTGGACAGAAGTAATTTGCAGCTTAATAGCTTTGTTTGCTTTATTTTGGTCCAAAATCCGCAAAAGCTTGCTCACTTATAATTAGAAATTTAGAGTATATTTGGTAAAGCTTCGATACATTATAAGTTATGAATCCTACAAAATATCCGAATCAAAAGTATGTAAAAGTTTTGGTTCATACAAAATATGTTGAAAAAAATGATTCATCGACTTACATAAGATTGAAAAGGCTTTACCACATATACATCACCTCAAGTTTGACACTAATTTAGAAGAAAGAGGATAAAAGAAAATTAACACCTGGATATGAAAGTTTGTATCGTTAACACGTTTAACTTTGCTTAAAAGCCAATCAAAATTACTTAAATTTTTAAAAAAGATTTTTTTTTTTATTTGCTTGGGAGTGATTATAGTTTGTGGATCCTACGGAATGCATACTGAAATTATAATTTAAGCATTTTCAATCATGCACTAGGGACAAGTAAATTTGCTTTGTATGTAGGGTTGGCAGCCTTAGACGGGGAGGGGCCGGGTTCAGGGCGCAGGTTTGCCCCATTTCGTATTTTTTTTTAATTTTCAGTTAATTTTTTTTATATTTAATTAATTTTTTTTTTATTCTTCACGGGGGCGGGGTGGGGCGGGACGGGGCGGGGCGGGGTTTTTTGCCAACCCTACTTGTATGTCATGAAAATGTTAAATGAAAATATATTCACAATATGTTTTTGACCAGAAATAATGAAAACATCACGTGTTTGACATAAACATTTTTAAAAAAAGTTGAATGTGATGGTTGCAAACATTTTAAGAAAACAAATTTTTTTTCCCCAATGCACATTACACGTCTCGTTAATTTTAGAACATTATTTGTCTCCCAACAAAAAAAAAAACTGAAATAATTTAAAAATTAATACTAGATATTAATATTCTATCAATATAATATCAATTTTGAAAAAATGAAATTGGATGTGCATGCAACTCATGAGAAATTGTGGGGAAAGAGAATCCACTTAGATCGATAAGCTCATGTAATTAGTTGAAAAAGGCTACACAAGCACTTAATTATTTACCTCACACAAATGTATAATAAAAATCGAGAATATATCTCTGACTTCTCAACGATCTTAGTACTCACACTTAGTTGTGCGATGATTCAATGCACCTTCCATAAGCACAATAAGTATCAGAATAACTTTTCAACGTGAGATTCGTTTCATTTACGTCTTTTAAACTTTCACAACTTTTGTAAGTTTCCAACACATCACACATCATTCAAATAATTTCCTTAATTTAGTAATTTCTTGAACCCTTTTTTTTTCCCTTGTTAATTTCCCTTTTTTTAATTTAATCAATAGCTTATTTCATCACTAGTGACGATTGATAATCAATAGTTTAGAAGTTATTTAATCTGCCAGCAATTAACACGTCTTAATCATACACGAAGTTCACTAACATAATTTATTAGGGTGCCATAGTCAAGACGCAAAACACGTTCTTAAAAAAATAATTTCCACGATCAAGCACGTTTATATAGTGTAAAATATGTTTGGTAGAAACGGTGCCTCTAGTCAACCACAGTAGGCATGATAGGGACATTAATACAATTCATGTGGACCAATTCAATGGTTATCTAATACCACTAGCCCACTTTATGACGAATTAAAAACGTTGTTTTTCTCCAAGCAAATATATTGGGTCATGACTCATGACTTGACGGGACAACATATTTAACTATTTTTGAATAAATCAATGGACGAGAACAATTAGGGGGTTGATAAAAAATGGTTAACGTGGTATCATATTGTTAGGCAAAATATTTGTGTTCAAATTTAATTATTGACCATTTATGAGAAATTATATATATGTTCGTCCTTTAATCATAAAATGAATTTGATATACATGTGAAGAATTTTATTGAAGATATAATTTAGATGAATGCATATATAAGTTTAAGCTTTTTGGACGATATGATTGACACCATTGAAGAACAATTTATTAGAAGTAAAATCTCATATTAATTAAGTATAAAATTATTAACCAACATAACAACTTTGGCTATTCCTAAAAGGTGAACCTCAAGTTTAATAATAACAAAATAAATGCCACGAAGTTTTGATTATACATTGCTAGATGACAATTATTATATTTTTTCTAGCTCGAATACAATGTTAAATTTTATTTAAATTTTATCTATTAAGTTGTTAAAGAAAGCCTACATGTATTTATTTAAATTTTTAGCCAAGAGAAAAAAAAAAAAAAAAA
>CAIGRP010031247.1:0-13735 GCA_903798385.1 Fraxinus cuspidata
TGAGGCGTGACTTGAACCTCCAACCTCCCACACAAATTCCACACTTTTCACCAGTTGGGCACTTCATTTGAATTAATTATTTCTTTCACATATTATATTTATTGTATAAATATCTAACAATAATATTTGTCTCTTATCGAATATTTCGTATCAATTTAAGTGTGCATGATCTGTATAATAAGAAAGTATATCTGAAGCTTTATTTCATGTTATGAATTCTACACAATGAAGTTCATGAATCTTCATATTATAATTCATCCCATGCCCTTTGAGGGCTGTAAAGTGTTTAGTTATACAATAGTTCATATTATGAAACATGAAATTAAGATCTCATGTGAGCTTTATCCCTGACTATTGATTATTATGACGATAATAGTTTTTTTGAGCAATTTGAAGATTGCAGGTTGAAATCAAAAACTTAATGGGTCTATATTTACTCAATTCATAAAATTTTAATTTTTTAATTGATAATTTTCTTCCAAAAATAATTGAATGTGTAATCTCATGAATATATCGTAAAAAGTTGGAAACCTAATTTGCAAATCTGTAAATTTTATGATTCTAACACTTTTATCCCATTCAAAACCCAAATTTGGCCTACTTGTGTAATCAATCATTTTAATAATAATAATAGTAATAATAATAATAATAATAATAATAATAATAATAATAATAATAATAATAAATAATGTTTCTACTCGCGACATGCATAAAGGTCAAACGGCTCCCTCCCTCAGGACAAAGAGCCCCACATGTTTTTCTAAAAGGCTCGTGCAGGTTAGGATAATCCATAACATGACCAGTTCTAGGCTCCTTTAGCTATGGGTCAATCTGTCTTTACACCGCTACATACAATCTAATCAATGAATGAATTAGTATTAAATTATGAAATTTTACCTTTTTTTTTTTAATTCTAGAGAAAGAACTAATCGTAGAAAAAATGGAATTTCCCTAATAAATGCAAACCCCTTTGATATGATTTGAGAATACAAATTCTTGTAGCGCCCAAAAATTTGATTTTGGTCAGAATCATTATCAGAATTAATAAAACGACTTTTCTGGATTGAAGGTGATTACCAAAATGAATCAACTAGTCTGTTATATCAGATAATACAAAAATAAGTTGTATGACATGAATATTATTTCATTAATCCTTCATATTGTGCCACGAATATCGCCATATCATCACGTGATGTAATATTAACCTAGAAAATTTTCAAAAATTGAGGCCTTGAACCGACATGATATGTTGTAGAAATTGAAAATAAACAGGTGGCAACAAAGGCAGAACTTGTGCATAATGTACGTAGGGACGATTAAGAATTTGTTGAATTACAAAACTAATTGTGGCACCCGAGCACAACATTTGTCCTAAGAAGACCAAGTGCATTGTTAGAGAAACACAATCTATGTGCAAAATGAGTTTGGAGCAAATAGCAAAATACTTTTTTCATATTGTCTTTTAGCTACCTTCAAATTGACTTTTTCATTTTTTTATTTTTTTTTCCGTAATTTAATGTGAGTACTTTTTTAAGTATGAGATAATGTCTAAAAATTAAGGGCATGTCCTCTTTATCATTTTCTATTTTCGATTTTTCAAAACAGTTTTCTTTTCTATTTTTGAAAACACGTTTTCGAAAATAAGTTTAAAATTTACAAAGAAAACTCAAAACGATTTTTCGTTTTGGGTGTTTTCAATTATAACTTGGATTTTTGGATTTTTCAAAACAATTTTTAAAAATGGCAAAAAAAATACGTTTTCAACGATCTCAAAATGAACACTTAAAACATAAAACTCAAAATGAATTCAAAACTAAAAATACAAAAATGAAATACGAAGTGAACAACCCCTAAATTGTTAGAGAAGAATTGAATCTTGCCTTTAACGTGCTTTCTTATATGTAAACTAAATATGGTTTTCAATCAATCATTTGAAATTTGCACAAGTTGTTATAAATGGATGGTAAGAAATTTGAACCTTGATATTTTGCCTGATTTTAGTATGTGTTGACATCCGACCCCCGACCTTCAAGGTCATTAATTATAGTTTGTTGTTTGCATTAAACTCATGCTAATTTAACCTCGAATATTTGAGATCAGCTCGTATTAGCTGTTGTTGAGGTTCGAGTGAAAATAATGATTGAAGATGCCTTACACATTATACAAATAGTCAATTAACAAGTGACATTTGGAAAGTCTTAAATCAGCGCCCACCAATTCCGCCAATCACACGTCTTAGCTTTATTTTCTCATTAGTTCATTAATTGTTGGGGACCACATGTAAGGTTAACTCATAATAACCTAACACAGCCAAGCTCAGTAACCAATCCAAACATGCCAACGATGTACTTTCTCAACTCGGTAATGATAAAACAAGAAAATCAAAAAAATGCATGCTAACCTTTCCCCATAAAAGGAAGGGTAAGAGTATTGGAGGAACGAGACAAAAAAAGATCTAAACACTTGATATTTCAAATATCTCCTTGCAAACATTTATAGTTACAATTGTAATTTACAAATCATTATCAATAAAATTCTTATTTACATTTTAAGTTGGCTTGAATGTTCATCCAATTTTCGACTCAATAGTGTGTATTAACTATCTTATTTAAAAGTTTAAAATTTTAAAGTAACGGTATACATTTAAATTTGTCTTAGATTATTTAACTCATTTTTGGTTTAATTTAAAATTAAATTTCTAGTAATTTTGATAAAAAATGATAAAATATGTGATGTAAAATTGATAAAAATAGTGAGTCCTATTAAATGTGATTAAAAATGAATTCGAAAAAAATGTGTTTTAGAAAATGGGGACAAAGAGAGGGCTTATAGAGATTAACACGGGGTGATAATTGATATGCTTACATTCTCAAATTAATTTTAAGTCGTGATCAACTTTTTAGTAGTCAAGATATGATAATCGTGCCTATTTCTGAATAATACTTCTTGTATGTAAGAAGTTACATAATGATCTATATATAGATGTGACGTGGTGTCAAAAAGAGTGAGATTTTTTTTTTTTTTTTTTCAATTTGATTTCAAAAATTTTGACATAACTATATCTCACCACACCATGTGTATGTAAAGTATTATATACATATAGTACAACCGTATTATAAATGATATTAGGGTTTCGTAGATTAGTGTTTGATTGTTTAAATTGTAGGTTGGTGTTTTGAATAGAAAGAAAGAAAGGAGAGAATTCTCATAGTAAATAAAAAATTTTAAACTTTCAATTCAAGACTTCCGACTAATAAACCCTTACAGATTTAAAGGAAAATAAGAAAAACACAATTTTGTTTCTGGGTCGCTGTCAGTGATGTTTTCAAGAAATAACTGGAGATTATTCGATGAATAAAATTATAAATAATAGTGCATCAGTTGACTGCTTCTCAATCATCCCAACCAGACGTGCCATGAGTCTTGATCAGCAGAAGCTCCATAAGGGGATCTTCATAAGAATTATCCGTAATTAATGGATCAAAGAAACCTCCATTGAGGAGGATATCTGCGTACTTAGGGGAATCAAAGTTGTACCATGAGGCCATTATAGGCTCATCTGCAACAAAGGGTACTGTGTAGTCATTGATCAACGGTGGTACTAGTGAGACAGCATCATCTTCAATTAGGCTGCAGACAGGCGATGAAGAATATAAAGTTGGAGATGGGGTGGCTCGTTGTGGTGTTGAGGCTGATGACGTGGAAGAGATGGGCGGTCCCGACAGAGGAAAACCACCGTTGGCGGCGGCGGCTGCCACCCTTCGGATGGACATAGGGGACATGATGGTATTGGGGTGGAGGTTTTGTGATTTGGACATTGGGAAGTTAAAATTGGCTGAAGTTCCCTTAAGGCATAAGAGTGCAGCATCATATGCCCTAGCAGCTGCCTCTGGTGTTGAATATGAACCTAGCCATATTCTAATCTTTTGGTTTGGTGCCCTTATTTCAGAAACCCATGATCCCCTGCTTCTCATTCTAACTCCCTTGTACACTTTTGGTTTGGTGCCCTTATTTCAGAAACCCATCATCCCCAGCTTCTCATTCTAACTCCCTTGTACTTTTTGCATAACGAGGAGGAGGGCGACAAAACTTCTTTGGCTGCCCCTGATTGGATCTTTTGGTCCTTCTTCACCATTCTCGGATTACCTCGAAGAATCAATATCCGTGTCGTCTCACAATGTTTTGAACTCAACTCTTGTGTTACTTGAATCAACGAAAAACTGGACCCAAAATCTTTTATCCGGGGGACCTTTTCAACTGAAGACGTGATAAGCTAAAATGGGAGAAGAATCAATGAAGGGTTTCTCTTTTTTGTATATCTGATAAGGATAATGCAATTTGGAGTGATTATTTAGGAGAGAGGATAGAAATTTGTAGATGGGGTTTTGGGGTTTCATGTGATGAACGGATCTATTTGGTCAAGGGTAGCAGTGTCTTCATGTAACATCGAATGGGTGACATATTTTTTAATTTTTTTTAATTAAAAAAATATACCAGTGACCTTTCTGGCCCCATGGGAATTATTCACACAATTATGCTAAACAAACAGGTTCAGAGATATGTTAAAAAACATTAAAAACACGCGTCGATAGAAAATTGAACAGTTTGAAAAAAATAAAAATACAAAACTCAATTATTATCTGTCATATCACATTGTCCCTCCATCCCTGTCCTTTAGCCTGTCGAAAGAGCATTATTCTTATTCACGTGCACCATACACGTGCTGACGTGCTGCATTGACAGTACTTGCATGGTGCATTTTTTTTGTTTGTTTTGTTGCAAATCAATCAAAAATTGACAAGTGCCTAATCTGTAAAGATTCTGTCAAATTCCTCATGTACGTGTAGCATCACTATGGTAAAAATACCTTTTTAATGCCTTTTGAACTCACTATTATCAATTCTCTACCATGGTAAAAATACCCCATAGCCCTAGCTATTGTAACTTTCAACGCTTTTTTGATAAATTTAGCCCTCTTTTGGGTGAAATATATTTTGAAAAATAATTTTTTGAAGAATGTATAATTATAAAATAGATAAAAAATTTGAGTTTACGTGTAAAATTATTTTAATGAGATGTGTGATTAAAAATGAGTTTTTGAAAAGTGAATTTCGAAAAAAAAAAAGGGGCTTGGAATAGGAACTCTGGATCATTTTTTGGCGCTCAATTCATTTTTTGTTACATTTACTTCAAGCTATCATATCCTTAGCCTTTGTTTGATTGTCATTATTTCGAGAAAATTGAATTTTGAATAATGATTTTTTGGAGAATATATGATTAAAGGGTAAAAAAAAGTTTTGAATTTACATGCAAAATAATTTATTGTATAAATGTGTGTTTGAAAATTAGTATGAAAATTAAAAAAATTTAAAATAGTGATTGTTTTTAATGTCTCGAATAAAAAGAATAGATAGTTTGACCTATCTTTCCCACGGAGTCAAAGAGAAAATATGAAGCTTCTTCTCCTCTTCCTTACCAATTATGCTGAGTACAGCTGAGAAGTGTCAAGTTTTTCAAAAGCTACCCCATCACACATGTGCTAAGAATAGGTAAATTTTGCAGTCCAGTTTTTCTCAATATCCATTTTTGACTTTCCCACAAGTCATTTCCATTGACACAGAAAATGACTACAGAAAAAGTAATTTTACCCCTGCTATAGGCCCTGTCCATTTAGAAAAACCCAAAGTAATTAGAGTAAAATTTGAATTCTTGCCCTTAGGGCCACTTATCAGTCTTTTGAGTTTTGACCATGTACTATTCATAAAAAATACATATATATTGTTATGAAGTGTAAAATAATTATGAATGATTGGAAATTCAAGAAGTTCGAGGAGCATCCCATTTTTGCTTGAAGCTTAATTGAGTAACTAAAATTTCAAGATTTGGTGCTCGTAAAAGAACTTATAATACTGTTAAAAGTTTAAATTATATTGAGATTTTCGAGTCTGAGATGAATTTTAGAAGTTGGGTCCCCAAATCGTAGTATGCATTCGATTTTTTTTATTCGTAAGTGTTTTATGGAACTAAATATATTGACTTAAGACTCAAAAGTAAAACAACAAATAAAATGTAATATCCAACATATTTGTATTATAATTAAATAATAAGGTAAAAAATATTCCAAATTAACATTTAAATACTACTAGCCAGCTTGCAATTTATATTATAACCAAACATTAAAAAAACTATTTTTATCAATTAGACAATATTTTGATCACATTTAGGAATCTCTCTCATACCCAGAAGCGGAGCCAAGTGTTCTAACTTGTGCCTCGCGGGTATTGTTTACTATAATTGTTGGAGAGAGTCGCTTAAAAAAAATAATAAAATTAGTTATTTTATTTAAATATTTTTTTAGTAAAATATAAAAGCTGTCAATTTTGAGTTAAAAATAAATAAAATAGAATAACATGGCACAAAAAATTTGACAACATCGAATTTTGAAAAATTGTTTTTTTGTTAAAACAAACTAAAGTAAATGGAGATGAAAGAAATTATGAAAATAAATGGAAATAATATTTATCCGTCCTAAATACAAAAATAAAGTAAACATATGTAAAAAAAATTCATTCCTAATATATAAGGTGAAGAAAAATACGAACTTAAGTGAAAAATTCCATCCTTCTTCGAAATTTTACTCAATTTTCTTCCCAAACGCCCCGCCCCGAATGGGGAAAAAAACCCGTCCCGAACGGGGCGCTCCACCCCGCCCCGCCAAGAATAAAAAAAAATTTAATAAACTATTATTAAAAAAAAAATGAAAGAAAAAAAAAATTAACGGGGGGGAATACGCGCCCCGAACCCGCCTCGTTGCCATCTCTATGTGCACTCAATTATATTTATCATAAAATTTAGGATTCAGTAAATCCTTTTTTTCTTTCTAGATTTTGGAATTCAAAAATGAAGGATATATTTAGGTCTAAATGATCAAGTATCAAATATATATATATGTTTTTGTCAACTTTACATTTCTAAAATAAGGAAATGAAGGCACAACACTATTACAAAAACAGCATCTTGCAACGTTCACTAATTAGAATGTTGCTATAGACACATTTAGCAACCCTCAATTACCGAATGTTGCATTTTACATGTTGCAAATGGTGATTTTTGTTGTAGTGCAAGTTGACAAAATTATGTAAAAGAACAAAATATACAAATGGATGTAAAAGCTAGGAAATTGAGAAGTCGTTTTTTTAAAGGTTGGTAGGCTTGGATATGGTTTGGTTTGGTTTGGTTTGATTTTGAGCTCAATCCAAACTCGAAACCAACTTCATTGGTTTGATAATGGGAAAAGCTCACAACTCAAGAATTAACTATGACCAAATCAATTTGGAGATCTTATGTTTCAAAATGCAAAACTTGGATGATAAATAAATAATTAAATATATTTTATTAATTAAATATATTGAGGTCACAATTATATAATCAATAATTACACGTGTTTACTAATAGGTCACAATATCATATATTATCAAATTAATTGATCACAGATTATTTCATGTTCACAATAAAAAATTTTAATATGCCACCGTTTATTTCATTGATCACAAATCAAAAAATTTATAAATTTCAATTTATTATCGGCCAAAAATTTTTAAATTAGTTGATCACAAATTATTTTTCAATTACAAGTTATCAAATTTTTAGATCACAATTTTATAGTTGGTCCAAATAACCAAATAGTTGGTCCAAATAACCAAATAGTTGGTGAAGTACCACCACCAACACTACATCCACGGCTACTTGAGACCACTCCCACCCCTCCATCACCGCCACAACCACCACCACGATACAACCATCACCAACAACACCGCCAACGCCACCATCGACGAAAACGCTACCGCCAGATCCACTGCCAACAAAAAACCACCCCACCACAAAAACACGAAAACCACCACCACTGCAACTTCGGCCGCAGCAAAATTAGAAAAAAAAAAAGAGAGAGAGAAACAAGAAAACTTAATTTTTGCAACGATCGGCCCACCGACTGGAGGAATTGCTCGTCACTGCTTCGTCGATCGACTGGAAGAATTGCTCGTCCCTGCGCGAAGTAGCAGCGATACCATCATCGCTGCGCACGACGATCGGCCCATCGACTCCGCCGTCGTATTATGCGCAGCAGTACCTGGAGAAGTCAATCGTCGCTTTGGAGAAGGTGAGCGTTGCGGCGACACCATCACCGCTACGCGCGGCATCAGCTCATTGATTCCACCAGATTGCTAGGTTGTGTATTCTGCGTGTGAGAGTAAGTGAGTGAGAGAGGGCAATGGTTGAGGGGTATGTCAAATTGGATGAGATTTTTAGGGTTTGGGTGGGTGTTGGTGTGGTTGCTGGTTGAGGGAGCCCAAATATTATTTTATTTTACATTGCTTTTAGACCTTCCAAGCATTAGATCAATACCTGATTTTTGCATTAAAAACTTCTCACCTGAAATTTGGACTGTGAATTTGATATAACTGGAACCATATGATTTCCACTTGATAAATTCCAATCCAAATCCACTCAATCCAAATGTTGAAACCGAACCAAATCAAACCAAATTGACTTGGGTCGATTGGTTTGGTTTAATTAATCAGTTTGAATATATGTCCTAGTTAAAAAAAAAAAAAAATTGCATATCAATTTTGTGTTAAAATTTTGTTATATATATATATATATATCCCAAAATTATTATATAATATATCTCAAAATGAAAAGCATGTCTACAATCAAAAAAATTTGGAGTTTACAATAAACAATCATTCCCCTTGCTGCTTTTTTTTCTTTTGGAATTTGGAGTTTTGGTAGAAAAAGAAACGACAGTAAATAAATTAATTGAGAAAGAATTATATATATATTTATTATTTTATTTTTTAAGTTTAAAAATATGAAATTTAAAATGGAAAAAAAATATTAGCGAGCTAGATCAGTTAGTTAATATGTTGGTTGCTTAAACCTCAACCAACTCGAACCGACTTTTTAATGGTTAAAATTAACTTAATCGAACCGATTTTTTGGTTCAAACCGACCCAAATGGACCCGAATCGATTTGGGTAAAGATGCGACAGCGGAGTGCAGTCAGGTAGGATGGTAATTTTCCCTTTTTAATAGTTTTAAATGTGATAATATAAAATGACCATTTAATCTTTTAAATTGGTCAAATTTTGGTGGAGTTACTTTTTGGTTAAATTACGGCAGACCGTTCAAAGGATCTTGTTTGCACATTAATTTAAAGGTTTGGAGCATCGACTGCAAAATTGAAATGTTTAAGACCTCAAGACACGTTTTGAAAGGTCTGATACCTCTAGTGCAATTTATCCTTAAAAAAAATAAATAATTAAACGTATAATACGACCTGAAATGCAAGTCTCATATTTGTTGCATGGCCAAAAATGGGAACAGAACGGAACAACAAATGTGATAATTGGTTCTAAGCAAAGATTTATGCAAAACTTGCGAAATGTTAGAACCATAAAACCCACTATTGCCAGATTCCATGAAGAAGAAGAAGTACTATATGTTTTGTTCCTCAAATTTTGCTGATATTAATCTCAACATCGTCTCCTGGTTTTGGATGCGGCAGATATATCATTTTTGCTTTAGGATTCACCAGTTCCCATCTGAGATTCAAATGAAAAAAAAACATGTTAAGTACCTTCTTGGCACATACACTAAGTTTCATTTTCTTGGAATTTAAGGTCTCTATGTTCACACTACAACGAAAGGGGTCTTTTGCAACACTAAAAAACGCAACATTCGTAAATTGAGTGTTGCTAAAAGGGTCTATTTCTGTTAAGAAATATAATTATTTTATTTTATTGTTTATTAAGGGNTTTTTCTTTGAATTGTTTAACAATCGCAACATCATATCAGTGGTGGTTGTCATTGGTTAATGTAATTGAGGTTTGCAACATAGGTCTGAAACGTTGCAAAAAACCTTCAATAACATTCTTTGAACATTGCAAAAGACTGTTTTTGTGGTAGTATCATAAACAATAAATAAATAAAAAGCTTTAAGTAAAGGAAATGTAGAGTTTTACCTGTATCCTACAACCAGATGATGAAGTATAACTGCGACTTGTAGTCGCGCAAACATGTTTCCTGCACATATTCTTGTTCCTCCACCAAAAACTAGATGTGTTCCCGCCTTCGGTTGTTCCCGAGGAAACATTTTTAACTTTTTAGTAAAAGTTAAAAGAGTTATTTAACTTATGGATTAGCTTTCGTATGTTTGCTTACATCCCATCTATCCGGATTAAAGCACATTGGATCCTCAAAATTTTCTGGCTCTGTGTGAACATATCGAATCCGGCAGATAACCTTCCAATCTTTGGGAATTTTATAACCTGTTTGCAAGATTGGTAGTTTAGCTGTCGGGACGTGTTCAAAAGTTACGTTTAGGATTTTATTGTAATAAGAAAAACATTTTAAATATTATTGAATAACAATATGTTTTTTATTTATTTCTATAAAAAGGAGTTGCGTTATATTTTGATCTTGTGTATAAAAAGTGCCTTCGATTCATAGAAAATTGCATTGTTTGTACAGAAGATACAAATTTGTATGTTGATCGAGATATTAATTGTCCACGATAGTAAAATAAGAGGTTGACACTCTATTTTGTTAAGGTTATAGTTACTCTAACAAATGGTATGTATTTATTTTTTTATTTTTTTACCATGACAAGAGGATCTCGGAAGTAGTGACACCAATAATCATGGTATATCCGGAAATGACAGTCTAGAGAGAATAAAACTCACATTGACTGCATTTGTAATTTTCTTTAATTGTTTACGAATTAGTAGTTCTTATTCGTGAAAGTCTTTGATGTACTAATAAATGAGATCGAATTATCATATCAAATACCTCGGTAAGTCAGGATC
This sequence comes from Fraxinus cuspidata, assembly GCA_903798385.1. Taxonomy (NCBI): domain Eukaryota; kingdom Viridiplantae; phylum Streptophyta; class Magnoliopsida; order Lamiales; family Oleaceae; genus Fraxinus; species Fraxinus cuspidata. The sequence goes on from CAIGRP010031247.1 coordinate 10,866, forward strand.
CGAAAGTAAGCAAAGTAGACGACTATTTGCGTCTGGAATTTGCTGTCCGGTTCAGATGGTAAAGGAATCTAATTAAATATTTTCTCATGGCTCGGTTTTAATCTAAGCTCAATATTTAGTGATGACCAAAATGTTATAGTGATTTGATGGCAAAAGAACTGTTGAAGAAAAATGTTAGTAGAGGTAAAAAATCAATTTAGCCAAACACTAATTATTTGATGTCCGAGTAATGAATTAAGAGAGCAAGTCAAGATAATTCAACTGCGCAAATTAAAATAGAATTATCTATGTGATTTTATATATTTCGAGAGGTTAGTCTTGGGCTTTTAATTGACTAAACAAATTCGATTGGATAACATGAATCCAATTATTACAACTTGATTTATATGTTTTCGATTGGGTCCCTTTAGTTGCTCCGATGAAGTCCAAGGACTTAATTATACTTATAATTAAAATTTAAGGGTTGCAAATATTACCTAGTCAAAGTTTGATGGAACTCGATTGGTTGACTAAATTGGTCAAACCCAATTTTTTAATTTACAAAATTCGAATTTGACCATATATAGTAAGTTTGACCATTTAGTAAAAGAGTTCTAACTTAAAAGTTTCAAGTTCCCTGGGTACTAAAATACTCTATGCCTTTTCGAACTCTAGTAACTAACTAGTCCTATGGTGTTGAAGTATGTTCTTCTTTTTGTATTCTCGGTCAAGTCTTTGTGCCCACTCACCTAGTCTAACTTGAACTTGGAGAATACTAAAGAAGATTCAAGAGTCGAGAAAATTTAAGAAGTCAAGATTGTTGATAATAGTTCACGATTCGAAGAAGTTAACCTAGTGGAATTAATCACAGGACTGGTAAATCTAGATTGTTGATAAATTTCCAACAAGCACAGCATTACTATAATGGGGGAAAGTTAGATGAAAGATATATATAAAGGAAAATTTATGCTAGTAGTGTTAAATGGGGTAGCTTGCCTACCACCGAGGTTAGCTCGTGTGGCAAGTTGATCGCTCAATCAAAATGTGGCTCGAATTGCCCCACAAGCTTTTCCCCTGATGGGGGCGAATCACACAATTTTTATTGAAATGACATTTTACTCATTATGGGGAGCTGACTGGCAAACCGTTGGCGATCTGGTTCACATATGAGCCGATGAACTCTCGCAACTCACACAAGAAAATCACTACTCGGTTCAGTTCGAATCGTTCACTTAACATCCCTAATCTATGCTATATATTGGATTAGTATTTTGATTTTTTTTCGCTTCTACTGACTTATCGAATGTACATTATGTCCCTACTATGCATATGGTGTCGATTCTAATAAACTGGTAGGCATTTATTTTTAACTCTGCGTGTATAGTTAGCTATAGTTGTATATACAAAAGTTGTTTCTCTACCTTTGTAATGGACGTCCTTTTTAGCAGTTCTAAAAACACATGTTGCAATGTTGGCCAATCTAATTATCTCTTCGACCGGACCACCTATATTTGGAGTAAGAAACAATCACAAATCAGAAACTCGCAAATGGATAAGAAAAATAAATAAAAGTTATTGAATTTCAGTTTGTACATACCTTACTAGTATACTTGCAGGATGAGATGTCATCATATGTAATAAAATCTCCATTTAGTTTCTTGCTAATAGGCAAGTGCTCTTCCTACAATTTGGTGGTCATAGTCAATTGATGCATGCACAAGTCCTATCATTTTTGGCTAAGTTTAAGAGCAAGTCAAACTTCTTTTAAGTAATTTTTTATTGCTAAACATGACAATGTTACTTTTTTCTGGTAAAAAAGTTACTTAATTTGACTTTCACAATAAGTAATTTCTTTATTTTAACTTTGAAAATTAAAAAAATAAAAGTTGTATATTTAAACATACTTACACACTTGTTAGTAAATTGTTTATGCTTAGCAAAACATGCAGTACCTTTAGGACCATGTGTGGAGATAGGGTTCAGCATGTGTGTGTACCTGAAGCTTTTTGAGGACATCTGGATACTTGGCAATATAATGGAAAGCCCACATAATAGCAAGAGAAGTGAATTCATAGCCTGCAATAAGAAGGCTGACAATATTATCAAGCACCTCAATGTCTCTCAATGGCTTCCCCTCTTCATCTTTCATTTGCATCAAACCTTCCATTAGGTCATTTTTGTCATTTTCACCTTTGGAGTTCTTCCTCTTCTCCAACTCTTCTCTAAAAATTTCCATGATCTTCTTTTGGCACTGCCAATTTTTTAAAGTTAATCTCAACTTGTAGGAATGAATTTTTTAACAAGATTCGTGTACATAGATACAACGACAGATTACACTGAGCTCGAAATAGATTCGTGAAGGTTGATATACAACAAGTTATACATGTGAATCTACAAGATCGTGAAGCTATAGAACTTGTTAAATCACTTTATTTAAAAGTTTAAATATTGAAAGGTGACACGTCTATACATTTAATTTGGTCATGACTCAATGCATGTTTGATTCATTTTCTCACCAAATATAAATCCCAGCACATGCACAATTCGCATAAATGAGTAGACGAGATATTAGAACTCGTGATATTTAATTGCGCTAATACCATGTTAAATCTTCGGAGCTTAGTTAAAAGCTTAAATTGCTAGAGAAAGAACCAACTAATTGACTTATTTTGACTTGCAAGTTTTAAACTTTGTACATTATAACCATTTCCTCTAAAACCATATTTTGTTAAAGATAAGAAACACTTGTTCATTTATATGTTAGTAATCTAGATAATTATTGAATACATGTTGAACGTATTAGATCTAAAGCGTATATATTCAATTATAGATAGACGAATTTGACGTAGGATTTATGTATACACAAAAATAGAAAATACCAGATACGAGTA
>CAIGRP010031279.1:0-24171 GCA_903798385.1 Fraxinus cuspidata
TTTGTTAGTACATCGTCATGAGCATTGTGGGACCTATATTAGTTTAAACTTCTCAAAAGAAATGATGAAGCTCATCACCAACTTTAAGTATGCTGCCATAGACTTGTTTCTGACCAAAAGACTTCCATGAACCTGACTAACCGCTAACTAGGAGTCACTGTTGATGATGAGCCTCTTTACTTGCATTTCTTTTGCCAATCTTAGGCCAGCTAAAATGGCCTCATATTCTGCTGCATTGTTTGTCGCTTCGAAGCCAAATCTCACAGCGCAAGTGAGTTTGTGCCCCTCCGGGCTGACCAAGATGATCCATGCTCCTGACCCCCTGTCTTTAGAAGACCCATCGACTAAAAAGTTCCACGTTTGGGGTTCAACGGGTTCCATTTCCTCCTCAACTTCTGGAACAGGGGTAAATTCGAACACGAAATCTGCTAGAGCTTGCCTTTTGATGGCCGCAATGATTTTGAAAGTGATGTCAAATTCACTAAGTTTCACAGCCCATTTAAGTAACCTCCCTGAAGCATCTGGCTTCTGAAGCACTTGCTTGAAGGGATAATTTGTCAACATATGGATGCTGTGAGCTTGGAAATACGGCTTCAACTTTCTGGATGTCGTCACCAAGGAAAATGACAACTTTTCCATGTTTGGATATCGAGGCTCCGCTGCTAGGAGTACTTTATTGACAATTTAAACTAGTAGCTAGTGGCTATTTTCCCCTCTGATCAGAACTGAGCTGAGAGCCTCGGAAGTTACTACTAAGTGCAGGTGCAGTACTTTATGATCTTTTGGTTTAGAGAGAAGAGACGCCTGACCTAAGTGCTTCTTCAACTCTTGCAAGACTACTTCACACTCCTCCGTCCATTGGAATTTGTTCCCTCCTTTGAGGACATTGAAGAAGGGTAGGCATTTGTCTATTGCTTTGGAAATGAAGCTGTTTAAGGCTGCCATTCGCCTAGTGAGGCTCTACACCTCCTTTGGTTTCTGGGGCAACCTCATTTCAATCAAAGCTTTGACCTTTTCAGGGTTTGCTTCGATGCCTCTATGGTTAACTTTCTAAACCAAGATTTTCCCTTATGATACCCAAAAAGCAAATTTCAAGGGATTGAGTTTCATCCGATATTTTAGTAAAAATTGGAATGTTTCATTAAGGTGGGCAATATGATCTCTTCCCTTCAAACTTTTTACCAACATGTCATCCACGTAGATCTCCATGGTTATTCCAATAAGGTTGGAAAATATCTTGTTAACAAGCCTTTGGTAGGTTGTCCCGGCATTTTTTACCCGAAAGGCATAGCCAACATTGTTATCTCGGTAAATAGACAGCTAAAGGAGGTATGTTCCTCGTCCGCTGGGAACATGAAAATTTGGTTATATCCTGAATAGGCATCCATGAAGCTAAGGAGCTCATGCCCAGGAGTCGAATCCACAAGCTAATCTATTCTGGAAAGTGGGAAGCTGTCCTTGGGGCAAGCTTGGTTCAAATTGAAAAATCTATGCAAACCCTCCACTTCCCATTGTGCATTTTCACCAAAACTAGGTTTGAGAACCACTTCGGGTACACAAATTCCCGTATGAACCCATTATCAATCAGCATTGTAACAATAGAGCCATTTATCTGTGCTAAAGGAGGTATGTTCCTCGTCCGCTGGGAACATGAAAATTTGGTTATATCCTGAATAGGCATCTATGAAGCTAAGGAGCTCATGCCCAGGAGTCGAATCCACAAGCTAATCTATTCTGGAAAGTGGGAAGCTGTCATTGGGGCAAGCTTGGTTCAAATTGAAAAATCTATGCAAACCCTCCACTTCCCATTGTGCATTTTCACCAAAACTAGGTTTGAGAACCACTTCGGGTACACAAATTTCCGTATGAACCCATTATCAATCAGCTTCTTAACCTCGTCTTTTAGGGCCTCATATCTTTCCGGGTTGAGGGCTCTCTTTTTTTGCCTATGTGATGTGGCCTTTAGATCTATGTTCAAGTGGTAGCAACTGACCTTTAGGTCAATGCCTACCATGTCGTTGTGCTTCCAAGCAAAAACATTAAAGTTTTTTAGTAAGAAGTTTTCAATTCCTCCTTCATTTCCAGTGGTAAATTACTTCCCACCTACAAGCACTTTGATGGATACATAGTGTCTACTGGGAAGGTCTCCAGCTATTCCCTAGGTGCTGTATGAGGCTCACAATCAATGATGCGAGGGTCTAACTCCTCCAAACTAACTGCTTTTTCAGCAGTCGTCCCTTCTTCAGGGGCCTGGATCATGATGACGTATTTCCCTTATTCAGGGGCATTCCCTTATTCAGAGAGGTCACTCATGACGATGTCGGTAATAATGGCGTTGACGGTTCTGGGTTCCACTTTCCTTAGGAAATTTGACTAGCATTCTCTAGCTCCTTGTTGGTCGCCTGGATAGTGACAATGCCATTTTCAATAGGGAATTTCATGCATACGTGATGAAAGGAGGTGACTACCCATAATTCCTTCAGAGCGAGCCTCCCAAGTACTCCATGGTAGGCAGATCGATTATCAACCACCAGGAACTCCATGAAATGACGAGCAATTAAAGGTTCAGTTCCCATCTCTATTGCTAGAGTAATTTTACCTTTAGGGATGATGCTATCTCCCGTAAAGCCATATAAGGGGGAACTCATTGGAGTCAGCTCATGATCAACTTTTATTTTGTTAATAGAGGTTCCAAAGATAATGTTGACCAAACTCCCATTATCCACTAACATTCTTTTCAGGCCGATGTGGGCCACGACAACCCTCACCACTAGGGCGTCATAGTTTGGATAATGCACTCCCACCGTGTCCTCCTGGGTGAATGTAATTGGTGGGATTGTTTTCCTAGGTGAAGAATGGTTAACAATCTAGCTCGTCATGGGAGGATCACTTGCTTCCCTTGCATAATTATTTTGTGAATTCCTGGATTCTCTCCCAACATGCAGGCCTCCTATGATTGTATCAATTTCTCTGATGGGCTCTTGCTCATTGTTAAGTGGAGACTCCGTCTTTGCTTTTGACCTTCTCTAGGCCTTTCAGTGTCACTTTCCCTCCCCCTTGGAAGGTCATTCTGGTTGGGCCGACACTGTTCATCATTCCTAAGTTGCTAATTTTGCCTGTATGGAGCATTTCTTTGAGGGTGTCTTCCCCTTCCTTGATTTTGGCTTCGAGAGTGTCTTGTGACGTCCTAACAGTTCTCAGTACGATGGCCATGAGATTGATGGTACGTGCAATAATTGGGCACTTCGTTCCTAATTCTAGGTTCAGTACTTCGTCCCCTACCTCGTCCCATAGGTGGGTACCTCGGGCAAGGATGATGCTGATGTTTTTCAGCACCAGGATTGACCTCCTCATAAGATAAGGTAGGTACGGCATTGAGCATTGCTGCGGCAAGCTTTTGTCCATGATTTAGTGGTGCCCGACGATCCATTAAATGGAAAGTAGGGTCTCTCCTCCTTTGCATTTGAGGAGGTAGTAGACCCTGGTTGACCCTGTTTTTATGATCTCTCAATTCTTTATTGAGAATTTCGCGTCTTATCATTTCCAAAAGGGCATCATAGGTGGTTGGGTCCTTGTTCTGCACATCCCTCCAAAAGAGGGAGTTCATATCCAATCCCCCTCGCAAATCGGTTAATGATTCCATATCCGTGACTTGCACACAATAGGTCATTTTATCGGTGAAGCGGGATAAGAAACTTTTGAGTGATCCGCCCTACTGTTGTCGCATATCTTGCAATTGATGAATGGGCCTTTCTCTTTCTGTGCTTGTTGCAAAACATTTCAAGAATGTTTTCTTGAAGTCCGGCCAGCTTCAAATGCTCCTTTTAGGCAATCTCGTATACCAGAATTATGTCCCTCCACTTAAGGTTAAATGAAAGGCTCTGCACTTCATAGTTGGTGTGGCCCCCTTTAGATTTATATGAGTTTTAAAACAGTTAATGTGCTTCGCACGCCATACTTGGGAATTTTAGAAAGGATGAAGTGGTTCAGCATGGGGCCATTCCTTATGGCCACTGAGAAAGGCGAATGATGATTATCATCATCAAGGTCGCAGGATCTCTGAGGCTCATCTGAGTCCTCATCCTCCCCTTGGTGGGTTTGAAGAGGTGGCTGAGTAAGTCTTGCTTCATTCCTAGCCTAGTTCCTTCTCTCACCCCTATTTCTTGGGGGCGGACTTGAGGCTCTTCCTGGAGAGTGAGTTGCTGTTCTTCATGTTGGTGAGGCTATTGTTAGCTATTCCAAACTTTCGACTATTGCCTAGCCTTTTCTCCTCATGTTTTCGTGGTTAATTGTATAGCTTCCCACAGATGGCGCCAATATGTTAACTCCAAAAAATGAACCAACAGATGACGGGCACACTCAAGTCAAGTCAAGTACGATTCCAACGCGTGCCTATCGGAATAACGGCGATAGCGATGAGGAAACGAACACGGGAAGTACTTTGCGGCAAGATACAAGAATTTTCATGCTCCGGCAAATGGAACGGTCCACCTTAATCTATGTAGTCATAAGAAGAATATGTGGAAGGATATATGAAATATTAATATCTATTTTTTTCAGAGTTCAAGTATATATATTATGAATATTTGATTGTCCAAGTTTTTCTCTCCTCCCATCAATTATCCAATCCCCTTTTAATTACAAAGAGGATCTATTTATATAACTTTGGCCGACATGGAGATCGTTGGATCATATCCACGTGGCATCATCTCCCCAACTGAGGCTTCATGTCATTGTCTATTCATGCAATTCATTCATTGATAAGGAGTCAACCGCCTTATATGAACGATTGACATACCGGCAACTTTATTATAAGTGTTACATCAATCACTTTCAGAGAGATCTTCAAATATATTCTTCTTGATGGAGAGCGTCGGCTTTATGAGTTTCGGATGAGTTTGAGAGTTTCGGGTTGATCTTTCGAAGTGATTCTCTGAGTGGAGGCTTCAGCTCCTTTCTTTGCTTTCTTACGCAGTGTTTCAGCCTAAGTTGTAGTGCTACATCCTTGGGGCAGTGCCTCAACTTGGGCTTCAGCCTTGTAGTGCAAGGATTTCGATTTTGTTTGATTTCTTCATATTTTGACCTCATGGGTCTTTTTTGGACTTTCTGCTTACGTGACATTTTTATTTTGAGCTTTGAAGGCGAGGTGTAACAAATTCAGTATAATTAAACCTCACATGTCCAACAACAATATATTTCTAAAGCCCATTGACTTCTTATAGTAATTGAATCTAGAATAATAATGGATGTAAGTTATTGATGAAAATTTAGATTTTAAATTCAGTGAAAGTCAATAATTTATTTCAACCACATATTGAATAAGATCCACAACTTTTTAACAACACGTTCTATTAACTTTTATAAAAAAATCAAAATCTACAAAAAAAAATTAATTTTAATTCTCACTAAACATGGGCTAAATGATTATATTAAGCTTCATGTTTGACAACCATTATTTAGATAAAATTGAGTTTTGAATAGTAAATTTTTGGAAAATGTACAATTAATAAGTAAGAAATCTTTTTGAATTTATGTGCAAAATATTTTATTATGCGAATGTATTAATTGAAAATGAATACATAAAATATATATATATATATTTGAAATAATAGTCGTCAAACAGGGATTGACACAACGTGGATGTTGGGATGATGACTCACCTACTACCCTATAGTACCGTCTTATTATTCTTTATAATTTATTTAAACAAAAAAAAAATAAAATCGAGGAAGGATTTTTTTTTTTTTTTTTTAAGTTAATTATGCATGAAACAGAGCTTCTAGAACATTGTACATGTATGCACGCAAACTGGAACTGCAAAGCTACCTACCACCTTCTTTTAAAGTCTCTGGAATGTTGTACACTTGTTTGACCAAATCATTAGCGTGTTTAGCAAAAAGATATTATTTATTTGGCAGAAATTTCTTTCTATTTTGCAAAGTCGTATGCTTTTTATATTCGAAACGAGTAATACTATTATGAAAACGTGATAACAATTATAATTCATTTAAAATGATTGAACTGATCTTTAATTGGGTCGACACAAGTGGTTCGACTTGATACCTAATAAGAATAGTGAAAAGGGCATAGTTGAATCTACCATAAAAAAGAATTGGAATGACCGAAACCGATCTTTTTTCGATTCGGTACCGCCATTTTTTTTATTATTTTTGAAAAGGTCCAAATTATTCTTTTACACTACAAAAATATTTCTTGTTTTGGTCTCACGATTTTTATTTCAGACAACAAAATTGTTAATTATTCTAAATACATATTCATTCATTTAAATTCATATGAATTAAATTTTAATTAAGAGATTGTTAAAAAAATCAGTTATCTAGCTGAAATCGAAAACCATACATAAAAACGCTGATCCAGGAGTGGGCCAATTTTAATGAGAAGGTGTGAAGGGTAATATTTCATTTTCATTAAAAATGAAATAAATAAACAATATATTATGAGCTACATCATTTTTTTTTTAAAATAAGATTGATATTTAGGCCTTGTTTGTCTCCCTTTAAAATAAAATTCTTTAATTTTCATACTCATTTTCAATCACATTTACATAATAAAATATTTTATACATAAATCCAAAAATTTTCCATACTTTTTAACCACACATTTTTCAAAAACTCACAATTTAAAACATCATTTTCTCAACAATGATAATCAAATAAGGACTTAAGATAATTCTCAATAAAACGAATCGAATGGCTATTTTATTCAAATGATTTTAAATAAATATATCCACCCCTATTATGGTCATTTTAGAGCATTTTTAAGCCTCGTTTTTATTTAGAGATACATTTTTGAATAGTGAATTGATAGAGAATGTGTGGCTGAAAAATAAGAAAAATATTTAGGTTTGTATTTAATATTATTTTATTGAAAAATGTGTGCTTGAAAATAAAAAAGAAAAAAAATACATTTTGAAAATAATGAGATGGATTAACCATTTTTATTTTTAAAAATATAATTTTTATTTTTTGCATCAACACTCTGCTTGCAGCGCGCGTATATGTTTGACCGTTTTGTCCTTCTTACTAAAAAATGGCAGTTTTGGTGCGTCGCAGAATCAAAATCCCGCGTGAAGAAACACGCAAGAGAAATGGCCAAACATATTTACTAGGAATTTCTTAATATATATTTATAATATTTTTCCACGCCATGAAAATAATTAAAAAAATTAGTCAAAAATTCTAATAGTGAAACCAGTTTTAGAAGAAGAGCGTTTCTTGCAAGCTTCTCCAACACATAAATAAACGGCTATCGAGTTTAGATAAGTTGTTTTCATTAAATTTCTGAAATCATTTTCTAAATAAGAAGAGTAAATTTATAGTGACATTACCTTTGAAATAATGATTTTTCATTTGCTCCACAGTATTAAAAATTTAGCCTTTGTTTAGTTTAAATAAAAATCGAATTTTTAGTATAAAATGTGTTTGAAGAAAAATGAATGGTTTGATAACAAGGCACTAAGAGGCAGCCAAGTCGTTTTCAATTCAACCATATTTGTGGACTTATTATTGCTCAATTTTTAAGTTTCCACACCTATACGCACACAGTCTCTATCTTTATGTGCATATATATATTAGGACGGTCTTATAAAGGAGTTGCATACCTCTCTTTATGTTGGGTTAGAGAGAGAGAGATTATTTTCTTCAATCGAACAATTTTTCGTGTGATTCGATTATTCTTTGCTGGGAAATAATTAATGGGAGCGATGAAGAAGAAGAAGACGACGACGACGAAGAAATGGCAAGACTATTTTCCGAGGTGTTTCAGGGTCGAGAACGAGCCAAAAAAGGCTGTTTCTAAACAACCTTCATTTCAGAGGATTTCGTTAACGGATATAAGCAGTTCAACACTTTCCGAAGATCTATCTATTTCTCTAGCAGGCTCGAACATTCACGTGTTCACGCTTCAAGAGCTGAAAGTTATTACTCAGAATTTCTCGTCGAGCAATTTTCTTGGCGAGGGAGGGTTCGGGCCTGTTCATAAAGGCTTCATCGATGACAAGCTGAGACCGGGTTTGAAGGCTCAGCCAGTGGCTGTAAAGCTCCTCGACTTGGATGGGACACAAGGTCATAGAGAATGGCTGGTATGTATAGTTTTGCTAATGAATTTTAAATTTTCGAAATATTTCATTGCATGCAACAAGAAAATTTATTACATTTGTTTTTTTTATTCAACAGACTGAAGTGATTTTTCTCGGTCAATTAAGACATCCAAATTTGGTGAAATTGATTGGATACTGCTGTGAAGAACAACACAGGCTTCTGGTATATGAATATATGCCGCGAGGCAGCCTCGAGAATCAACTCTTCAGAAGTAAGTTCTCTCTTGAGACAATATTTTATATCTTATTCAATTTTCAAATATGTCCATTTACATGAGCTGTAATTCGCTCATACCAGCTATTGGTATTCAACTGCCTAAAAAGGGCTTAATTTAATAGAAAGTGCTTAGAAAAAGTCAACTATGTATTTGTTTTCTTCGTGGTGGATATATAGTTGACATTAGATATAAATTTATTCATATTTATTTTAAACAAATCAATAATCAATTGCAGATTGTGTATTAAATTTATACATTTTCTAATAACCAAAATCATATGCAGGATATTCGGTTTCGCTTCCATGGTCGACAAGAATTAAAATTGCTCTCGAAGCTGCAAAAGGGCTTGCTTTCCTCCATGAAGCTGAGAAACCTGTCATATACAGAGACTTCAAAGCTTCGAATATTTTGCTAGATTCGGTATGTTATTTATACTGTATACATATATTAATGTGTGTGTCTGTGCGTGCGCTTGTGTGTATATATGACTAAAAATACTCGTCTAACGAACTTGTCTCGTCTTCTTACCAGGATTACACTGCTAAACTATCAGACTTTGGGCTGGCAAAGGACGGTCCAGAAGGCGATGACACACATGTTTCAACACGGGTTATGGGGACACAAGGTTATGCTGCCCCCGAGTACATCATGACAGGTCATTTGACCGCAGCAAGTGACGTGTACAGTTTTGGAGTATTACTATTGGAGCTACTAACAGGCAAAAAATCAGTAGACAAAACCCGTTCTCACAGAGAACAGAACTTGGCGGATTGGGCTAGGCCTATGCTGAAGAATCATAGAAAGTTAAGTAGGATAATGGATCCGAGGCTGGAAGGGCAGTACTCGGAAGCAGGGGCTCAAAAGGTTGCTGCATTGGCTTATCATTGCTTAAGCCATAGGCCTAAGCTTCGACCTACGATGAGTGATGTGATACGAGTTTTGGAGCCCGTGAAAAATCATGATCATGATGGCCCAATTGGCACATTTGTCTTCGCGGTTTCAACAGATGTTGATTCGCAAAAAGTAAGTGAAGAACACAAGACAATGACGAAAGAGGGTGGTCACTATCATCAAAGACATAAACTCCATGAAGGCCATAAGCATCGGACTAAAACTCCATAAATGGCTAAATTTTGCTTCTGCTACCAACTTTAACTATTGAAAAATGTGGTAGATTTACCTTGCATCAGCTTAGATTGATATAATCTAAATCAAAATGTAAATAGGTTTTTGATTTTCTTTACACTTTATTCTTAGGCCAACTGTAAGCACCCTGTGAAGCAAAACATCATTTTTTTTTTTTTTTGATTTATCCCTATAATATGTATTTTTTTTTTTTTAAATCTCAATTGCTTTTGAAAATTGAATGATCAATTGAAGAAACATAAAAGTTTTGTACTTTACGTAACATTTTGTACTTCGCCAAATTTAAAAACAGAAAGATAAAATCATAAATTTGTATTAGTTAAGAGTGAGATCATCTAGACACCAACTTTGATACGTTCTACATTCAGAAAAGCAACAACAAAATCTCAAAATATCCCCTTGTTTGATTAAACTTTGCTAAAGCATCCATTTGGTTTGATTAATATTTTTAGTAGGTTTTGATAAAAGTTGTTAAAATGTACTTTGAAAATATTAATAAAAGTTGCGAGTCCCATAAAATGTATAGTTAAAAATAATTTTGGAGGAAAAATAGTTTCAAAATATTGGGCAAAACGGGGGTAAAGTTCTATCAAATTTTTAAATGAAAATTATAGTTTTAATCACACAATTCACATGACTCATAATTTTCATCAATTTTTCCACATGTTTCATCATCTTTTTTCTTTTTTCTTTTTTTTGTTAAAATCTACTAAAACTTTTATTAAAATTTTTATTAAATAGGCCAAAAATTACCCCTTATGCGGATAGGGTTTGCTTTTGCCCCAATTTTTGGAAGACTAAATTTTATAATAGTGATTTTTTGAAGAAGTGTAGTCAAAAAGTAAGTAAGAGTTTTGAGTTTATGTGTAAAATTATTTTATTAAATCATTATTTGGCAGTAATTAAAATTCAAATTTTAATCTAAGTCAAAGTCAACAATTAATTGTAACCACGTGTTTCATGATACTTATAACTTTTCAACTACACATTTCATCAATTTTTATCAGAATTTACTAAAAATTTGATTTTAATTTTCAACATGAGCTAAGAAAATGTGTGGTTGAAAGCAACTAGAATAGGTTGTTTCAAGGAAGGGTCTCAACTAATCAATGGTTTTGAATTACTGTTTTGACTGTGGAGTCACTGTGACCAACCCCAAAAATAACAAACAATTATTAAAAAATAACATCAAGATGGAATGTTATCATCATCTTAGCATTTGATTTTTTTTTTTCCACATGTCTACAGGACATATTAATGGTGAGTGAAAATTCATTTTGTCATCGGAATTTTAGTTGAGCAAACTTTAATTTGTCCTTAAGGGTGATAAGCTTCAATTTACTTTTAGATTCCATTCCGTCACCAATCTTTCTCTTAACGGTCAAAATTATTTAGTTGACCGTTATATCATAATTGATCTTCCATCTACCACATGACACGCTATAAACGAGAATAGTAACCTGGGTGTTATGTCAATATCTCTAAATTAAAAGGTTATAAGATGTGCTTTTCTATTTTAAATATTGTATAATATAGCTTAGAGGCAGGCCGTCCCTTATATTTTGGGGGCTTTATCCAAACTTCAAATATGGAGATCCTATATTAAACTCCTGTTTGATAGAGACTAAAATTAGATTTTTACAAGATTTTAGTAAAAGTTGATAGAATGTGTGGTTAAAAAGTTATGGATCCTATAAAATGTATGGTTAAAATTAATTGTTAATTTATAAAATAATTAAATACAATTACAAAATAATTAAACATGATTAGAAAAATTGGAAGACAAAATACTAGATTTAAATTTCAGTACAAACATAAACAAGAAAAAAAGAATAATAAGTGGATCAAGAAAATCTCAAACCAAATTGCATAATATATAGAGAAGCATTAGTGTAATTAAAACATTAATCAATACAATGACACTAAAAAATTGAAAAAAAAATGGACCAAAAAATAAAATAAAATGCGAGAACCTAAATACCAATACATTTAATAGCAGCTCCATGAATAAACGTAAAATCCACCATGAGAGCATTAGAAAAAGTAATGGCTATTAATTTTGATGCGAGAAAAGTGTTATTTTATTTCTTGTTAAAAGAAAAGAAAAATGATGATTAGAAAGATAAAATGATCAACTTAATTATATATATAGAAAATAATGATTGTGATATATTTATGTTATACATAAATGTATGTGATAAATTTTATGTCATTTATATAAATTTTTTAGATGTTTGTATTTTCAAATTTTATTAGTTTCTTGTTTTTGCTTATGATAATTTTCATTTAAAGAATTTTGTATTTATAATTTTCATTTTTCTTCAACCAATCAATTAATCTTACATAATTTGGGGCTTTCATCAAAGTGGGGCAATCGACTACGCCGCCTATAATAAGAGTCGTCCCTACTTAGTGGTAAGTTGGTTGCAACACAAGGATTACTTGGTGAAATGTCTATTTTAATATGATTGTCAACTAGCAATTTTCATCAATTCAATAGACGACGAGTGAGATTGGTGAAATTTAGAATCGAAGTAAAATTAATTGACCCGATTGAGATAAATTAAATTTTAATGTTCTAATTTAAATTTTGCTAAAAGTTCAGTGACCATAGATGAAACTTGCTATAGTTTTGGTAACGAGTTTGAAATAAGTTTGCCACATTTTAGAGATATCCATCCTTTGGTGGATAAAATTAAGAGGGAAAATTACATTCCACCTCTCAAACCTTCAAATAGTAGTATATAGCACTCGACTTTCAACATTTTTATCGTTTAAGTTCTGAGCAATTGAAGTTTTCTATCTAGACATTAAAAGACCACATGACATACACATAACCAAATATTCAAAGGGTAAAACGTCACACCACTCTTATATCTCTCCAATTAAGATGACGTCTTTCAAATTATCAATATATGTCTTGATCCCTGATTATTGAAATGTAAACTTAAACAATAGGTTTTTATGTAATTTTCTCAAACAAAAAATTCTATAACTTTTTTTTAACTAAAAAAACAAATGGGCCTAGAGTAGGCCTGGGCCCTTTATTCTCAAAAAATTGAGATAAAATTGTCAAGGATGAATTGAAACAAAAAGCGATAAAAAAAACATCAATTCTGTTAAATTATAGTAGTTTAACTTGATTTTATTTGAGGTGAAGGTGGTAGTGATGATTGTAGATTTGAGGTGTAGTGGAAGCCCCTTTTGATGTATATTTGGAAGCCACTGGTGGCGACTCTACGGTTGTAGTTGGCAATGGTCCAATGGAAGGTGAAGGTGGCATGGTTGTGGATTGTTGATTTGTTTGAGGTGGAGATGGAGGTGACGGTGGTGGTGGTTATGGCTTTGAGGTGCGGTGGAGGCCCCTTTTAATGTACATCTGGAAGTTGCTTGTGACCGAAGCTATAGTTGTTGGTAGTCTCGTGGAAGGTGAAAATGGTGTGATTGTGTAGGCGCTGCAACTTCCTGTCGTGGAGGTGGTGGTGATGGTTCATAGTGGGGGTTGTGGTGCGTTGGAGGTAGTTGTGGTGGTAGATTATGAGGTGCAGGCGAAGTCGGGTGGTTGTAGATGAAGTGTAGGCGATTGTGGTAGTGGTATTGGTGGTCATGGTGTGATGGAGGTAGGGATGGTGGTTACAGTGGTGATGTGTTGTAGATTTGAGATGGTGATGACGATAATTTGAGCAGTACATGCAAAGATAGAGATGGGGTGAGGTGAGGTGAGATGAGTGATTATGACCAGTTAAATGGATAATTGTGACCCGTTAACTTTTTAATTTATGACCTATAAAAACGTGTAATTTATAATTAAATTTGTAATTGTGACTTCTAAGTTGTGCCTTTAAAATGACATTTGTGTGGTTTGTAACTAGTATATGACCATGATCATAAATCATGTATCATTGTTACTGTGACCAATTTAATTAAATTATGGGCCATAATTTTATCAGGTGTCACAAAAAGTGAGCATTTAATTTTTGAATAAAAATAAAAATATATAAGAGAGAGAAAGTAGAATATGATAGAAACAATATATATATATATATATATATATATATATATATATATATATAATCAAACATATCTTGGTAACAAGAAATTAGATTGAATAAATGGCAGTTCCCGTTGCTAGCATGACATTATAGATCATCCATGCCTTGCATGGATTAGAGGGAAAATTACATTCCGACTCTCATACCTTCAAATAGTTGTATTATGGATCTCGACTTTCAAACTTTTTAAAATTCAAGTTATCAGAAATTGAAGTTTTCTATCTCGACATTAAAGACCGCATGACATGACACGTACATGACCAAATATTCAAGGGGGGTAAAACGTCCCACCACTTTTGTCTCTCCAATAAAGATGAATCTACCAAATTATCAATATATATAATGATTCATTACACTTTATTTATTTATTTATTTTATTTTATGCTTAACTCCACATCTGAAGCATTTAGCTAAAATATTTCCTCTTATATTTAGCTCGTCCGTGTGGTCCAACCTAATCGGCTGTCAGGGCCGGCCCTAGACCAAAGCCAACTAGGCAATGGCCTAAGGCCTCAACTTTTAAGGGGCCTCAAAATACACCCAAGTCTGTAAACTTTTTTCTTGCAAAAAGTAGTGTTGAAAGAGGCAAAGAATATCTCCTTCATTAATAATTATTTTGCAAAACTAGTTCTGAAAAAGGCAAAAAATGATGCCTTGTGAACTACCTTCTCACTAATCTTACCATTTATAGCCAACTGAATTGATCCGAATTCTGATTACAAATTAATGAAAATTGAGAACAAAGAACAAATGGATGGACTGTGCATTCATGAAGACTGAAAGTTTGTAACCATTATAATGAGTTACATGAATGTTAAATTTAGTCTTAAATCTTGACTTTGGACATTTACACTTAAATAACAAATGGAAATGGAAAGAAGAGTGATCAGATTAGTATAGATGATTCAAAACCTAAGAACTATGCAATCATTTATTTCCCTGTAGTGTCATTATGTTACAATATTAATACAGATAAATTTATAGTATATTTAGTAGATTTTGCCTGAAGGGGAACTGGTTCAGGTTGGTATGTGATATATGGACAACTTTGTCTAAAAAGTTGTTATGTTATTTAAGTTTCAAATATTTCTCTGCACAAAATAAATAAATAAATAATGTTAAAGGCATCTTAGTAACGAGTCACCTAGAGCCTCGCAATTATCATGGCCGGCCTGACGACTGTAGATTACCGATCAAAATGAAGTCTTCGTGGACAAATTGACCTAGACATTTGCAATCTTTTCCATGTGAATAGAATGCTCTGTTTAAATCTAGGAAGACTTTTAATATGATCACAAGTTTCTGTCCTTTTTAAGGAAAATAGAGGGTTACTTATTTTATTAGTGCAACGAACCTATATGCAAGAAATCGAATTAAATAATTCCCACATTGTTGTGGTCCATTCGTAAATAGGAGGTGGAGAAGAAAACTCTTTGTGCAAAAAGGAGTTTTTAGAACAAGATAATGTGGACTTTCATACGAAAATGGTGTCATGTTGTATTCTAGCTATTTTTCTTTCCGTTATTGTCGTGTTGTGTTCTAAATATTTCATATATGATATTGTTAAGAAAAATATTTATCTTTTAGATCCTTTGTACAATGGATGTCTAGACTATGACCTCCACTACATTAACCTCAAATATTGAAAATTTCGTAAAACTCGATAGTCTTTACTTATAAAAGTTACAAATCTCTTAATCCCAACATTATTTTCATTTTTTCTTGTTTATTTTACTATTAATTTTGCAGTTATGGTTATTATATTTGTAATTGTAATTAATGCAGTCCCGGAGCTTAGCTACGTGCAGAGGCAGGGGTAGGGGAGAGAACATTTTTATTATTATTATTTTTTAATTTTTATACTGAGTTTATACATGGAACAACAAAAAATTCCATATCTTTTTTTAACTAAAAAAAACAAGTGGGCCTAGGGCAGGTCCCCCCCCCCCCCCCCCCACATCCCCCATCCCTAGCTGCATGAACTTGATCAAGGCAGAATTTTAGTTCTGTTATTAATACATATGAATTTTTTTTTTGAATGATGTTGGATTAATGAATATTTAGTAGCCTAAGTAAAATCAGAATTCCTAAGAACTTAATCCTCCACAAATTAAGTTAATTAGGTTAATTAGATTAGTTTAGTATAATTTAGTTATAACATAAATTCTTGATTTTTTTATGCCACATTAATTTATATCGCAGTTAGATTACGATAAACATTGATAGTAAGTATTTATTCCGTGTGAACCATAATTCAGACTTAAATGTCAACTTTATTATTTGTCATTATTCGTACTCTCGAGGAATCAATCAAACAAGTTTTTGGTTGCACAGGTTTAAGTGGATGAGAATGGCTTGACCTTGGTAGCAGTATGGGGACTACCAGGTTTTCAAGCAAAAGGTATAAATGAAGTTGATGAGGATGACTTGTCATTTGATTATTGGGCTACCAAGTAGAAGATGAAGATTACAATCCAAGTTAGGAGTAACACGCAAATCCCTATTAATCGGAAGGTCAAATATTGAAAATCCCACTAATCCTAAACAAGAAAGGGAGACTTCTCACGAAAACTTCTTTGTGCAGCTGTCCAAAATTTTGGATGGTAGACCGATCATTGAGTCAAAGGAACCAATAAAAAAAGAAGAATATTTCTACCAACGAATTAATCATAAAGATTCCAACTGAATTAGTAGCATTTCAAGAAGATGAAATTAACATGAAATCCTCGGACTACATTGTTTGCTCGAAAATTAAGTTTGTAATTAAAACTTATGAGGAGATTGAAATATACATTAATGAGTTCGAATCGGGCGATGAAGGTAAGTCGCACAACTTGGAGAAGAGCAAGATTAAAATTTGAAGGCTAACCAAGCTAAAGAGGACATTCAAAGTCATATTTAAAGTGTTCTAGATCACTTTTGCAAAAAGTTGATCTTGAAACTATAAATTAAGAACTTAATAGGAAGTAACTTATTTTCTAACCTTTAACTATTTAATTTTAGTTATTGTACGATATATAAATATATGATCGCATTTTTAAATATTGTTTAGAACTTTTAATATTTTATATTTAGGGTCATCATCATAACACCACAGTAATTAAAAAAAAAAAAAAAGTTGACTACGATCAACCGAGGTTTGACCGAAGGTGCTGTTTGTCGCGGTCAAACGCTAAAAATCTAAAAAATTGAAAATCTGTAAAACTAGAAAAATATGTTTTGCTATTTTAAAGTTTCAATTTAAAATTCAATAAGTTCTAACATCAAATTTTAAAAATTGTCTCCCTCCTTCACATATTTGAAATTCAAATTCAAACAATCAACAAATTATCTAATTAAATTAAGGGTATGTTTATTTTGGAATAATGTATTCTGGAATGGTAGATTGATAGAGAATTTGTGATTGAAAAAGAAGGAAAAGTTATTGATGTGATGGAAAATATTATTTTATTGAAAAATGTGTGGATGAAAATGACTAGAATAATGAGAATGAAAATTTTAATGAGTACCAAACAAGGGCTAAGGTAGATTTAGTAAGTAGTTGGTGTGTTTGAATTATGTTTGGTATCTTGAATATTATTACTTATTAATCGTCGCTAATGTTGCTTATACTTTAAATTGTACAAAAATTGAAACCAAGAAAAAGAGTCCCTTTCGAAGGAGAAGAAACTCAAGAAAAAAAAGAAAGGATTCTATAAACTTCAAGGTCAATTCCATTGTCCAACATTTATCCGACGAGTCTAAAATTTATCTTCTATTTACTTTCTATATTTTGGACTTTATAATACTACATCGAGGACAATGCATGAATTAAGTTAGGGGATAAAAAATCTAGTTTTTATTGTAATTTAATTTGTATGATTAGTTTGTGTATGATTAATTTAGGTTTAAGAATCAATTAGAAAAAAAAAATGAAAAAAAACTGAAAAATTTGAAAAAAATTTTAAGATTTATCTTTCATGCTTTTGTGTGACTTAATCTGAATAATGCTATTCATATCCAATGATAATATTGTGTCTATCTAAGATCAAATTTTGAATTGGTTCGTGTGATCTCTCAAATTTTCAATTATTACATAAATTTCATTATTTTATACTTGTGTTTTGAACAAATTGAGCATGAATTCATTCTTGATAGCACTTATGGATAACTTTGAGAATAGTTGTGTAAACTAACTATCTTAAAATCTTGTAAAGCTGTAGTCTTATTTATTACACTAATTACCCCTGTTAGAGTCATATTGAAAACACGTTTAGAAAAAAATTGCTGGTAATTAGATCCATCCAAAATCAAGAACATCATCATTTTACTATTCTTTGGTTTTATCATTGGCCTAAAAAAGGTGAAAGACATTGCACTAACCGTGACACGTACGGAAAAGTAACATACCAGTATGAAGTTATCTAGAATATTTTGACCTTATTTATCACCAACGTTTGGTGGATAATCCACTTGGGAAGAAGGCAGCTATATTATAGAGTGAAAACTACCTTAAAAAATAAAAAAGATCTCAAAAACGAAAGAATGGACAAAATAAAAAGAAAAGAAAAATGACTATAAGTGCTGCCACTGTACGGCTAAGTCTTCGTCATCGATTAGGGACTTGGAGAATGGTTATATTGATTATGAAAATAAGTACAATATCACTTGTTTAGTTTATTTTTCAGGAAAAAAAATTTGAAAAAAATAAGAGAGAAATATGGTTGATGAGAGATTATATTGATATACTTGGCATTGTTTGGAAAAAGAGACTTTGAAAGTGAAATACATGACATGATTCAAGTAGCATTGGTGGGATTGAGAATGATTAATACACTCACTCAAAAGTTGAATATAAGATATATGGAATATATTAAATTAATGCAAGTTTTTTTGTTTTATTAAATTGTTTAATTTTGTGACATGCATGTTCCCTTTAAGAAAATATTGAATTACGTATATCAAGTTGAGTATATTTTTAGAGTATAATTAATTTTTTATTTAGTTTATTCGAGTACGAACAAACTTTTAAGTTTGAAGTATTTGATAAATGTAAATATTACAAGCTTGATACTTAATTTTGTTGTTTATTGTTTAATTCAAGAGAAAATTCAGTATTGGATGAGAACGGAAGAAAATGAACAATTATTGATAAAAAAGATCAAGTTGGATAGATCCTAGAAGTTGGGGACCAAGGAGTCGCATTTGGAAGTAGAAGGACCTCAATTACAATAAATAAGGACTAAATCCGAACAAAAAAAAAAAAAAGAACGTGGACCAAATTACACAAATGAAAGTATAAGTTTCAACAATTTGAGATATTCTAATTAGACTAAATTATTGTTCAATATCACCTTGGGATTCTATTTTAGACCTAATTAAGGTCTACAATTAGGAATTTGTTTTTTCCAATTAAAGACGAGGCTAGAGATACAAAGTTGAGACAAAATTATACATCCAAATACATATAATTCTCAAGATTTATATCTTAATTTGGGATGTAAAGGCTGAAGAACACAATTGGACAAGAGATTTACAATCATTCAAAGAGGGTTTAAAGATATATTGTTGGGATTTGAGTGCCGAAGAACAACGATTGCTTGGATTCTTTTCTTGCTTTATTGTAATGAACCTGATGATGTTCTAATTCTTTTGTTATTTAGTTCCAATTATATAATAGCTAAATTGGTTGTAGGATGAATGATGGTAGCTTAGAAATAATGTTCGTTTCATTCAATTGATTTCATGCAAATTTGAATGCATGGTAATTGCTTATTATGCGTTTCATTGAAATTCAATTATTTGATCACCAATTACCCGATTTAAGGACAATAATAAGACCGCTAGAGATATATTTTTCTAGTTCGTGCAATAAGTGACATATTTTAGAAGAGATCGGTGGATGATTATAGCTTATGCAATCATGATTAATGCATATTAAAAATAACCTAAGAAAAATCGAACCTAACCACTTAATCCCAAAAGACCTATAGAAATTAGATTAGTTAGGTTAATTTAGATTAGCTTAGTATAATTAATTAAAACATAAATTCTTGATTTGTTTAATAAGTCATCACATTAATTTAGATTGAAGTTAACGATAATCTGAACTTAAACATTTACTTTATTACTTGTCACAATTTGTACACTTGCGAAATCAATTGAACACTTGTCCTAATGAATATCACTGTTTATATGACGTCCTCTCCATGAAATCCATTTGCAGAGAGCTTCCCAAGTGACAAGGATTCTAACTTAGGCTGGGACACCGATTATATGCCAACAATGTATGTTACTCAAAATGTGATGGAAATATATTACGAAATTGCCCAAAGAATTTTTGTGAGCGGCCATTCTTTTCCTTGAGCTTAGTAGTACCAATTGCAATTTCCATAGTCACACTGCCACTATTTTAGGCACTAGTTTCTATTTTATGAACAGAATTTGCTTGAATAGGTACTTCCAAAAAGGAACAAGAGAGTTGTAAAATCTTGACCATCCCATCAGCTTCAAAGCAAAATTCTAAGGTATAAATTGTAAACAATTATGCTACGTGTACAAAGGTGATTTTAAAAAAATGTGTTGACAAAATGACGTGGTAAGATCTAGGTTATCAATTTCAAAAACTATTTTTTAAATCATTGGCTAGGATGTTGCCGTCCTAACTAGGTCTGTCTCCATTAAGTAATTGAGTTATTGATATTTTATCATATTTGAAGACTCCAACGAGGGAGTTGAGCTCTCATTTAGGCCCCTCATTGTTAACCACATGGGCATATTTATATAAAACCTCGACAAAGAGGATAAGCTAAAAAACTAAAGCGGACTTATTTTCTTCTACCATGAGCTAACCAAATCTCCTGGTGATTGAAAGGGTATCTCCTATAAACAAAACATGCAGAGGAGATAATTTAAGAACTCTTCATGAACTTCTTTAACCTTAATGGAAAATATATCTTAGGGATTGAAAGAGAATCCCCTATAAACAGATGAGATGAATTGAGATTGAAAATCATTTGAGAAAAATCATTTTTACATAATCTTTAGCAAATTAGGGCTTACTAAATTTAGTATATTGTTACAATTGACTTGGTATAGCAATAGACTTGAAACAATTACCTGTTTTATAAATGTAAGAATTCAGTTAAATGAAATTTAAAAAAATGTATAAATACATATAACTTTTTTACTTGAACGATATTCCTTGAAAAAACATAAAGTTATTATTTAAAATTTCATATAATCATTTTTTTATATAATGCTGGCATTTGATATTATACAGTATGTTACTGTTGAGGAAAGAGTATCAGAATATGTAACTTTTAAATGCATAGAAACAAATGCATGAATTATGATTATATAATTAATAGTGTGCGCAAATGAAGTCATATATAAATGTATAAAAAATATATTCTTAATAGTACAAATTATAATGATTGAATTGTATTTTATTTTATATTTGAGATCTTTTTATCACTACGTAGTCATTACGTCAATAATAAAAGTATGATTATACTTGAACACTTGCTTTTATTTACTCTTGTGCAAACTTATGACACACTTAAATTTACAATTCCCCCTTTCTTTTTTTTTTGAGGAATTTATTGTTAATAAATAATTCAAAACTACATTATGTTGCAAGAGTAAATTTAATGAGTTACCAACATGTGTACAATGTCAAAGTAACTTCAGTAAACTTGTATATGCATTTCCGTTTCTTTTGCCCGCCAATGAATCTACATGTAAATAAAATTAGAAAGAGAAAAAAACATCTCGACTTTGGAGAAAACAAAACATGGTCGAATGGACACATTAAGACATGTATAATATATTCATTAAAAGCGAATGAAATAGTTTTCAAAAAAAAGTTCACTAATATTAGTTTTACAAATAAAAGATTTATATCACATTAACACAACAATATTACGTTCCATATAGAACAAAATAAACCTATACCAACCAAAATAAAGCCTATATATAGTATAATACACTATTCAAATATACCAATAATCAAGAAATAAATCAAACAGAATCTATGTTTCATGAAATTAACTTTACTTTTCAAAGGAAAATCCATAAATGTATCAAAATAATATAATATTAATAGTAAATTCCGATGAACTAAAAAAGTTTCAAACTGAAGGAACAAAATTAAAAAAAGAATTTATAATCTGAAAATAAAATAAGAGTTACCATATTACCATACCTTCAAAACAACTGAGTAAATTTTTCTAAGATCTGGAAAAAGAGGAAATTAGGCTCATGACCCAAAATCAAGAAAATAGATTAATATCTTTAATTATCCTTAATCTTTAATTATCAGCACATTATACGTGAAACTCAATTGTAAAGTATTTGCTATTTTTTGTTCTAAAAATTAAACATTGTATGAGACAAGTATAATCTAACAGTACATTTGGGAACGATGTATTGTCCAAATTATGGGAAAACAACTTTTTCTTTGCATGTGATTGTTGAGGCACAAAAATAACGAGGTTAACAAGGCCATTTTAACTAATTGAATTTTTGTATGTCTTACATTTAATTTTTTATATTGTTAATAATTTTATTTTAAAAGTAAAAACGGCGTATATTGTCTCTAATATATATTCTGTTCTATAGTACGCAAAAAACTAGAGCTGTAAATGAATCGGATATGGACCAGATCTGTTCATATCGGCTCATATTCGATCTGATTCGATAATTTGATCTGATAATTTGATCCAAAATTAAAGAAATTAGGAAAATAAAATCAATGTTAAAATTTAATTTATTTTTTTCCAATTCTTAAACGGGTTTAATAATTATAAATTTATTACTCATTTATTGACTCACTTATTTATGGAGGACATTTCCAATCATTTTGTTATAAGCTTTCAACGTGGGATAAAAATCCATTTGGTTCGTCTGCAGTAATGGTATGTAACATATTATATATTTGATTTGACGGTAGTGTATTGTACAATTATATAAATAAAATATAAAATTAAACGTTTACCTATCTTTTACAAATTAATAAAAATTTAGAAACTCTCCAAATATTTCAATTAACAATATTATACTATATATTGTTTATCGAATATATTTATTTTGTTAAGCTCTTAAAACTTAGTACTATAATTTGTATGTATTATTAAATAATTTTTAGATTAATTAAAAATTTAAAATAATACAACTTTTTACGTGTTTTTTACGCATAGGCTTCGTATAGACTTACTTAGCCCGAAACCTCCACGCATCGCCATGTATTATGCTTTTTAGAACATTGTGTACACGTTGATTGACTTTATTATTATTATTATTATTATTATTATTATTATTTTGAATTTGATGACTTTATTTTAAATTTCTTTATTTTCTCATTTATTTATTTTAGTGACAAATAACATACCATAAAATTATTTAACTGACTCAACTATTTAGAACAAATAGAATCGGGTTGTTATCGAATATGATTGACTTATATCCATATTTAATCCATTTAGTTAATAAATTATCAGATTCGAATTTTAATCGGGTTATTGGACTGATACTCTAAATTCATTTCCCATTAATTTCATCGAATTTTGATTGAATTTGGATTTAAATCCAATTTACTGACAACCCTACAAAAAATTGAAAGACAATCCCAAAAAAAAAAAAAAACTTAAATGCCATAAATTTTCCAATTTTATTTCCTTTTGTGGCTTCTTCATGGTAAAAACTAAAATCGTAGACTACACAAATCAAGGATTACCAATCTAGACTTCAGTACTCGGACCAGGAGTGGGGGAAGAAGAAGAATTTGTCCCTCTTGATTTCTCCCCTGCTTCGAACTAATAAAATCATAAGATGGAATGACATTGTAGTAGGAGCTTGTAAACTGGACTTGACGGTATAAAATCAGCATGAAGAAAAGGTACTATCAACGGATTCAAATGCTTCTCTTTACAGATTCGATTCTTTCTTCATCACCCATGGATTTTTCATACTCGAGGTACTTCTTGGAAAAGAACTGCAATTCACAAAACCGAGATAATATGACATAATTTGCAGAGGAAATGGAAGCAAAATATTGGTGTAAAGGATTATTCAATCAAACCTTCATCTTCTTGGGTGGAAGGCTCAAACATATTGCTCTCTCAAATAATGCACGAATGACATCAGCATCACCCACTCGGATCTCCTTTTATTTCCACACAAGTTATGTAGAATACTCGCAGCGCAAATATATCAATAAGCATTGAGCACATCATTTCTTTCTTTTTCCCCGTCTATAATTTGCAAAGAGGTGGGTAGGGTTATTTATTTGATCAAGATAAATGCTCCACAAATCAGTCCTCTTTGGATACTCCCTCAGCATTCCCTCAAACATGGACCGTCCCCTATCAGGAACTCCACACATGAACTCAAGAATAGCAGTCTGAAATAAATTTAATATGCTCATGTCGAGGAAGGCTTAGCACGATTTACGACAGGTTGAACACTATCATGATTTTGTTTCAAAAGCCACTGAATCTGCCTAAGCTAGACCTGAATGTGGAAAGGATCTAGCTAAGAATAACACGAGGAAAAGAAACGGAAAAGCAAGAAAAACCATAAGGGCCTGTTTGATGTTGCAAAAATTCCATGGAACTTGGAAATGAAATTTCATCTTCCACCATTTGCAATGTTTGAT
>CAIGRP010031280.1:0-61963 GCA_903798385.1 Fraxinus cuspidata
CTTCACCGTGTTGGGGTTAGGACACCGTCTATCCGTCGACCCCATCCACCCCCATTTCCTAAAACTAAAATAAGAGTAAAAACTTGAGGACGAAAATGCTTTATTTATAGGTCATGAACAATTTACTACATATTAGCATCCAATGGTACAATTTTTTCTAAATTAATTTGTTGCTACTCCTTGTCCAATTGCGGCCTTGGAGCATCTCAATTTGTGATATAAAATAGATTTAGATTGTGATTTAGATTTTTAAACGTAATACAAATTGTAATTTTCTATAGAAAATGTAATAGAAGATATATATTTTAGATCACAAGAGGTAAATAGTGAATTTAATTTTTTTTCTTTAAAACAAAATTTAAATTTAAATTCATAAATTAGGATACAAAAGTCATTTTGAATGTAGCAATTTACATTCAATTTTATGCTCAAAATGCCCCTTACCCTCGTGAACTCGTCCACTTTTTGGAAAAAACTACTGGAACTGGAAAGTGTTCCCCATTTTCTTGGGACAAAACAGGAGCTATTCCAATAAAATAATATATTACACGTAAACTAAAAAAAATTTCCTTATTTTTTAATTATACATTTTTTATCAATTTACTATTTGAAAATACATTTTTACAATAAAACGAGGCTCGAACAAGCTTTTAGTGCTTGTTTGCGAGATACTAAAAAATAATTATTTTTTTTAAAGAATGTTTGGTTAAAAATCAAAAATTAAAATATGTTTACGTGAGAATGGAAAAAATTATTTTCAAATAAATAAGACAAATACCACTGGACCATATTTCCATTCTACGTCCGATACTGTTGTGGCTCCCTGGGTCCCAACATTTAATCTCTACTTCTACTAACATGCAATGTCTGCATCATATCTCAATTGACCACAACTTGGGGGAAGAAATTAATTATGATTTGAGAGCATGCTAATGAAGTGCTTTACCCAAGAAAAAAAGTAGAGATAAAATTATTTATGTAATTTGAGACTGTTGTTAGTGGAAGCAAACTATGCCAAGGAGAATCTTGGTATCCTCATAAAGTATTTGAATCTTGTTTCTTTCTCCCCATCTTACAAATCTTGTTCCGTTAAAAGATTGAATATTTCTCACACCCCCTTCTCTTCTTGAAAAAGAGCACCCCCACCAAAGATACTGATATTGCTCTTCCTTTTCTCTCTCTCAGTTAATATCCACCTCATAAATTTATTGTTCAAACCTGCTTCCTCATCTGTTTAGTGTTACACTACAGTTATACATGTAACAATTTTCATTTTTCTCCACCTGTTTCTGGCAGCTGAAATGGGTGCGTTTTGGCTCAACAACTTGTTTTGTAGGATGACTTTGAAGAATTTTCCGGGTAAGAGCTGTGGTTTGTATTGTTTTAAAAGGTTCAGCGATGTTTTAGTTGTGGTATTGTTTTTGTGTTATGCCTGTTCTAGTGGATTCTGTGATACTTTTAACATGGTTTCAATGCCTCTTGGTTTTGAGGTTAGTGGTCTTGATAGAAATGCGAATTGGGTGTCTGAAAATGGAGTTTTTGCATTTGGTTTCTTGGAGAAAGATGGTGATGATGCTGATGAGTGTGTGGTTGGAATTAGGTACAATTTAGGGGATAAAGCTGCAAATTTTCCTGTGTGGACTGTTGGTGGGGGGCTTAGGGTTGCTAAAAACTCTACATTTAGGCTTGCCATGGATGGGAGGCTAGTCTTGATTAATAACCCAAATGGAATTATTGTTTGGAGTAGCAATACATCTTCTTTGGTTGTTCAAAAAGCTAGTCTTTTGGACAATGGAAACTTGGTTCTTCTGGGCAATAAAGATGAAGTGATTTGGGAGAGCTTTAGTAGTCCAACAAACACTTTACTTCCTGGGCAGTCACTTCATTACCCTCTTAGCCTTAGAGGTCCTTCCATGAAATCGATTTTGAGTTACTATAGTCTGGTGATTCGCCAGACGGGTGAACTTGAACTTGTGTGGGAACACAATATCACCTACTGGAGGAGTCACTTTAGCTCCTCTGCCATTGTGAAGGAAGCCAGGTTTGATTCTGTTGGCATTTTAGGTCTGTATGATGATGGAAAAAAAGTTGTTTGGTCCGTGTCAAGTAAGGATTTTGGAGACCCTTCTGTGACTTTGAGGCACCTTAGGGTTGACCAAGATGGGAATCTGAGAATTTACTCATGGGACAATGTAAGTTGTACATGGAAAGTAGGTTGGCAAGCAGTGAAGGATCAATGCAATGTGTTCGGTTCTTGTGGTTTATATAGTGTGTGTGGTTATAATTCTACGGGTCCTGTATGTGATTGTTTGTCTCCAGATTCCTTGCTAAGGAGTATTGGTGCTTCTGCGGTTGATGCAGGTGGTTCAGGGTGCAAGAAAATGGTGGATTTGGGAAACTGCAAGATGCATACAAGCATGTTTATAATGAAGCAAACAGTTCTCTATGGTCTTTATCCTCCACATGATGTTGATATGTTGTTGAGTGAGGAAGCTTGCAAAGAGTATTGTTCGAATGACACTACTTGCATTGCTGCAACATCAGCAAATGATGGTTCGGGTTTATGCACAATCAAAAGAACCAGCTTTATTAGCGGGTACATGAACCCCTCTGTTCGTTCCGTTTCATTCTTGAAGGTCTGTTCGGTTCCACTAGCTGTTGCAGCGCATGGTGGTGATCCCCTAAGTAATTCACAATCAGTATCTTTGTCAACGGGTGGACTCAGTTCTGAAGGGGTAAGTGTTAAAAAGTTTATTGGAGCTATAGCACTGATAGTTTTACTCACAGTATCAGTACTTGTGAGCATTCAATTTTCATTGTTTTGGTTCATTTATCATAGACGAAAAATTAAGGCTCAGACAAGGATTCCCTTTGGGAAGGATGCTCAAATGAACCCGCATTATAGTGTACTTATCAGATTAACGTTTGAGGAAATAAAGGAACTTACAAATGGTTTTGCTAGTCCACTTGGCCAGTCTGTTTTCAGAGGCACTCTTCCAAATAAAATACCCATAGTTGCTAAAGTTTTAAATGATGTAGTTGTATCAGAGAAGGATTTTCGAGTTGCAGTTTCTACACTGGGTGGGACGCATCATCGGAATCTTGTATCTGTTAAAGGCTTCTGTTTTGAACCAAGACACAAGATTTTACTGTACGAGTATGTTCCAAATGGTTCTTTAGACAAGTGGCTTTCCAATTCCAAGCACGAGCAACAAGAACAGATTTCGCATAAAAGACTCGATATAGCCCTTGGAGTGGCACGTGCTCTTGCTTATCTGCATTCAGAATGCCAACAGTGCATTACTCATGGCAATTTAAGTCTAGAAAATGTCTTGCTTGATGAAAACTTGGCTCCTAAGCTGACAGATTTTGGACTTCAGGGCTTACTCATAAAGAAAGTGGCTTCTTCTTCAGAGTCTCCATCAGAAAGGGACATTTACATGCTTGGACAAATGTTTGTGCAAATCGTTACTTGCAAGAGAGAGTTTTCTGGAGACAATGTGGAGCAAATACTCAATTATGTATATCAGGAAAACAAACTTATAGAGAGTGATAGTTTGAAAATGATGGAAAGAATTGCGAGAATCGCGTTTTGGTGCATGCAAAGTAAAACATTTTTGAGACCTTCGATTGGCGAAGTGGTTAAGGTACTCGAAGGAACTCTTTCAGTTGATCGGCCTCCATCATTCGGTCTACCTCAAAGGCATGACAGTATTATAGAGTCAGAAGTTGTGACGGAAATAGAAAATAATAGGGGAACCTGACTTTGATCTGAAGTAGGGAGAAAACTTTAACAGTGTATCTTGCTCTAGACCTGGTTGTTTAGTCTAGGAAAGGAGTACGTAGTTTTAGAGTTAAAAAAAGGTTTTGCAATCTTGAAACCCTGGAATGTATTGGAAAATTTCTCTTATTTGTAAGCAACCTTTCGTTTTAAGCTAAAATAATTCAGTATTTTTAATTTGTCTTGTTAAATGATCACTCAAGGCTTTTAATCTCAGAGTATGTGTTATTTCTACAAGTAGTGGGAAGAAATGAATATATCTTTAGTTCATTGTTCTTGTTTAGAAACATGTATTTTGGAAGCTGTACTATGTCTAGATCTATTTCTTTCACTTTCCAATGTTACTTCCGATTTTTTCTTTCAAGTAACAAATGTGTTGTGTTTTCCAGCAGGCTATCTGAATCAAACCAAACCAATGATCAACAGTTTGTTTAGGAGTTTGAATTTTTGACAAACTAGTTTTTCCTATTGTTAGGATTTAATTTGTATTGGCAATTTTTTAGACAAAATGATTATTATAAAAGAATATGATTGTTATGAAAGAGTTGTAAAAGTTAAGGAGTTTTTTGGAGGGTTCTATAGATGAATTATGAGTCTTTGGGATTGAGTATGGAACAAGGAGAAAGAGTTGTTGGATTTAAGTTAACTTGTCGCCTAGCTGACAGGGTTGTAAATGGATCGGATCTGCATATATCCCATCATACCCGATAAGAAAATTATCCGATCTGATTCGATAATTGAACCGATATTTGATTTTTAAATCCATATCCGATTTGCTATATTATCGGATATCTGATCCGATAATCCGATCTGAAATTAATAAAAATTAGGGAAAAAAAATCAATGTTGGAATTAAATCATCATACATTAAACGAAAAATCAAAAATCATCAAATAAATCGTTAAATCGGCCGGTTAACCGTTAACCGAAAAATCGATCCGAATTTTTCAAATAAAATAATTTTATGTTCTTTAAAAATGTTTGAACTAACTTGAGGTCTACTTGTTTATACTAGCAAGCCCAATAGTAACTTCTATCATCATGATGTTCCTTTTTAAAGGAGTGATTCACTTCTAGTTTTCTATTGACATTCGATGTGGGATAAGGTAAAATTGAATTTCAATTCTAAATATAAATATTTTATTTTATTATTTTTATTAACAAATCAAATTATTTGTTACATATTAATTTTTGGTTTTTGAAGCTGTAAAATAAATTACATTAATAAATTTGATTAAGAAAAATATAGATATTTATTTACTTTAAATATAAGTAGTAAACTAAAAATAAAAAAATCCATTGTTTTTATAATATTTTATATTTACGTGTATAGTTATTTATTCAATTTGACAACCAGTTCAATACCGATTCGACTCCAATTCGACTTTTTGACCATTGACCATCTTCCTGTATGGGATGATGTCTGGGTCAGTTTTTAGAACATTGGTTGAAATCAATTTTTTTTTTCACATTTTCCAATTCTTAAACAGGTTTAATAATTATAATTTTTTTTAATTTTTTTATGTTTTGAATTTGATTACTTTTTTATTCTAAATTTATTTATTTTAGTGACAAATAATATGTTATAAAAATATTTTACATACTTAATTATTTATAACAAATTGGATCTAATTGTTATCGGATCGGATTGACCTATATCCATATTTGATACATTTAGTTAACAGATTATCGGATTCGGATCTTGATCGGGTTATCGGATTGAGACCCCAAATCCATCTCCCATTCATTTCGTTGAATTCAGATCGGATTCAAATAAAAATCCAATCCATTGACAATCCTACTAGCTGATGCTCGAGCGGAAAAAGAAGAGTAATTGTCCCCTGCTTATCGCTCGAGCGACGGTGTTATACGTGAAACCCTAATTTGTGATTTTCAAGAGTTCTATATATCCTATACTACCTAAATATATTTTATTATAAATACCCAATGCCTTGTAAGTTTTTTTGTAGGTGGTTGATCATTGTTTTACATTCTCATAACATCATTCCAAGAATACATCCAAATATTGAGATTAAATTTTTGATTCTTAAGATCAATTAATCACAAGTTGGGAAAAACATCAAATTCATATAATTCAAAACACCAACTTCCTAGATATAATCAGGATGATACTTTCTTGATTACTTTAAGAGGTTATTAAAGATTAAGGGAGGTTGGACCAGAAGCACGTGAAGAGTATAAGAGTAAGGTATTCTTGGTGGTCCACAAGAGATAGATAATTCCAGAAGATTGTGAGCAATGTGTGAGTGAAGCACGTTTTAGCGGGTCTTGGAGATTGTAGGAATTAGATCAATGAGTCTAGTGGATTTTCTAGTTTGGATCATACTGTAAGTTTTTATTACTTATAGTGGAAATTATTGCTTTGGTCTCGGAATTTTTACTCAATTGATGGTTTTCTCCGTAAAAAAATCTTATGTTATTTATTGCTTTAATTATTATTATTGTGACAATTTAACATAGAATAAAATTGACTAGATTGAGTAAACATATAGAACAATTATAAAGTGACTTATTACTTTTAATTGATAAATTTAATTCCGTGTCATTCACGTATTAAGTGAATTTTGGATTGAACTAGAACTTTCACCTATGCTTATTAGTTTTTAGAAGAGTGAAATGAGAGTGTCATAGTCATGGCTGCCCCGAAGAGATCAATGCTTCTGCTTGCCTCGTGGATTTGAAAATTAACTCTTCTGTACATCTAAGCTGAAAATAAGTCCGTCACTGATTTTGAACTCTACTTTCGGAATTAGTATTATTTCAAGTATAAAAATGTAACTTCCCGAATATGAGTAAATGTAAAAATCTACTAAAGAACTTAACCAAACATGTTTGTACAAGAAATTAGATATGTCTTTAACAAACTATATATGACTGAAAGAAAGTAACAGTTATAATCACTACAATATAAAAGAGTCTAACTTTTGTCCGGATAAGTGTCGCAATTCCCAATCGTCAACCACTACGACGTCGTTTGGAGAAAGTTTAGAGTTGCCCTAATTTCTCTCGTTCTAGGCAATAAATTATCTGCATCCTCGCTCTCTTCCAAATGCACCCTCGCTCTCTTCCAAATGAAATGGCTTCGGTCACGAATTGTTGGCAGCGTAAATCAGCCGCCGTTGCCTATGTCATCACAGTCGCCACCAATGATGGAGTCACCTTAAGTAGACAATCAACCGTAGGACTCAGATTTTATAGTGATACTACTGATGCTTCTCTGCGTGTTAATCTGCGTTCTGGGCCTTCTCGCTGATTTTATAGTGATTCATCATCACTTCCACTGTCCATCTCCGTTTGTCTCTCCGCCCTGAATGCTGCCACTGCCTCCGTCCTGTGAGCCCTTTCTTCTCTCTCTCTCTCTCACTCACTCTCTCTCTCTTTTGTTGTTGTTGTTGAGGTTTTAGTATATTTTTACAGATTGATATGATTTACAGATTTAGTATGGTGATCAGTGAGAGGTTTAATTTTAACATTTGCACATTTTACGCATGTGTTTGCATTTTTTGTTGGGAACATACGATTTGTGGATTAGATTTTTTACTCTTGATTAGGTAGTGAATTCCTTGTTGCATAAAATTAATATTGAAATTGATAAAAAAAATATGTATCTCTTGGCAAAAAAAAAAAAAATCCTCCGTTCTGATCGGAGCCACGGTGCGCGGACATAGTCGTGTCCGGACACCCTGTGTCCGCGTCGTATTCGCGCGGTGTCCGGACACGACGCGGACACGATGCTCGTGTCCGAGCACCGTGTCTCCATTCAGAACGGATGATTTTTTTTTTTTACAGTGGATCTTTACTAAAGTTTCAACTTTCTAAGTGTATATATTTATTGTTTTTCTTCGATCTTGCAAATTCTTGATACTAACTACATTAGGAGGAAAACAAAAAGAAATATAATGCCAATGACATAATTTATACAAATAAATTTGTCCACGTTCAGATTAAACTTTTAAACATAGTAGTTCAATATCATATCTAGCACAGTGATCTTGAGTTTCAATCTCGCCACCAGATCGAAGAAAAGGGCCAAAAGGCTTTACCAAGTTTGGCAAGGTCGCAATGTAAGCCACTCTTCTTAAGATTTGTTAATGTGATTTTTATTGTTTTTTTGGATTGTCATTTCATTTAGTTTTTTCTATTTCGATGCAAGAAAACTCATCTATAATGATTTTGATATTGCAATGTACAATAGAACCTGGAAGTTAATTGGTGGAACATGTTAAAAGAGGAAGAGGGGTAGCCCAAAAATAACATAGCTAGCGGGACTTGCTGAAGATTTATTTTTTCCTTTAGATCCGTCCATTGATCTAGCAATGAACTGAATGTAGTGGTAGAAAGAATTCATGTAATTGATGCTAAATTTATTGGGAAAAATACTCAGTTTTTTTTTTGGTCGGTGTGAGCAAGACTTTTGTCCATGCAAGGTGAATGCTAGGATGGATGGACATTGTATAATGAACTGATATAATTTCCGGTAATCCTAGGGTGATTTCCAGCACATCCTTGTTCGTTATTAAATTTTAACCTGATTACATATGATGTTGCAAAAGAAATCACAAGAGGGATTTTATTCACCCATACAAAACTGATATTGGCAATTGCAAAAATGCCAGCATTTCATTTTCAAAATAATAATAATGATGATGAATAAATAAATAAAGAGTAAAATAATTTTGCTAAATTTTGTAAATGAGCAAGTGTAAGGACAAAACACAAAGAGGGTGAAGAATTTGTTATCATGCTAACAATTATTTTAACAAATGTTTATTTCTTCTTCTCTAATTCTAAATTTAAAACTTACATTACAGGCTGCTGATACCGAGTTGGCACTTTGCAATAACTGAATTATACATTATAAATAAACAAAATTATTTATACCGTCAACGTGATTAATAATATTGATGCTTCAAACATTTTTCTTATAGGTTATGATAAATTCGCTGCCTTTAAACCATCTCCTCCATTCAACTTCCTTGGAAGTGTTCACAGGAAACATTTCAAGGTTTGGTCGACATGAATTCATTTCCTGTTACTAGAGGTATCATCTCATTTCCAGGATTTTCTTGTTTTTCAATTTATAAGGTATGAATTCAATCATCTTAATATTAATGTGCTCTATTGCCATGAATTAGTGATTTGAGTAGTTAATAGATCAAAATGTGAAATATTCCAACAAAAAGGAACTTATTTTTTATTGAGAGGGAGATAGGATAATTTTGAAAGTTATAATTATATGTTTAATAGAACTAAATAGGCATTTGAATGTTGACTAACTCTTCTCACTTCTCTGTAATGTTTTTTCCTTTTTTATTTTTCGAGTTTAGAGTTTGGGGATTGAACACGAGAAATAACAAGCACTTGATTGTATTGGAAACAATGTCCAATTCTTTTAAACAAAATAGATTTTGGTTGGGAGTGTTTTTAGAGTTTGCAACATCTCATAATATATCTAAAGATCGAGTCTGTAGCTATATCACGGGATTCTTATACCTTGACTTAGTGCCTACATTTTGCTGTTTCTTCTTCCCATATTGAACAAGGATGTGTATAAATTTTTGTTTGTCATCATTACAAGATATTTCTTGTTCTTATTCTTGAAGTACTGTATCGGGGTAATCTCTTTCTTGTTTAATCAAATGCATTTTCGATCTGTGAATGTTGTCATCTACTGAACTGTACTTAAAAGTTGGGTGATTAATGAAATTATATACATAATCATTACAATAGGAAATATACTAACATAAGCCACTGTTTATACTATATACATATTATCACCTCATATAGTCAGCCAAGTTTTCATTAAAACAACGCCTTTTCAACAACATCAGCATGACATCTTTTTTTTTGGTGGCTATTCATGCACCCATCACCTCATTTCAGTATTTCTTCGTTTTTACACACCACTTCATCCACACAACCATTGCAAAAACTTTGCATTTCTTCTTCTCCGTGCCTTCTCCAATTTCTGATTTGTTTTTCTATTTTGGTAATTAAATGTCAAATTTTTCCAAATCTTCTAGCTTCTTTTCCAGTTGTTGATTTAAAGTTCCAAATTTTTTTTCCAAATCTCATGCAATTAGGCTCTTCTTCTTTAGTTCTTGATTTAGGGTTGAATTAGATGCTTCGTTGTGAGTTTTTCCTTTTCTCTTCTTATTTCTTTCACACACTACACACAGAAAGAGAGACATGTATAATATAAACAAAAAGTGAATTTTGCGATTTTAGTTTAATGTGTGTTTTTGAATTTTTTATTTCCCAAAGCAGATGTACATATGAATTCAAATCCACATTAATAGAAATTTACACTTTTTGGGCATGTTTGTAGGATGGATTGGAAGACACCAAACACTATAAATGAAAAATATTAAGCTAAAATCCTATTCACCGTATAGTCCAATCCTATTCCTAGTTGTGTATGAAAAGTGTACATAGCGTTTCTTGTTGTAACAAGTTGAGATTGGTTAATCATCATTTTTTATTTGAGATTTATTTTTGATGTACACATTGTAAGTTGTCTTAATTATTAATGTTTAGATTAGTACTTGGCCGAAGACCACTCTACAAGTTAAGTATGGACCACATAAGGTTAGTACTTGGCCGAAGACCATGATACAGGTTAAGTATGGACCACAATATGTTTAAAGGAATAGAAATAATTGTCCCATGTAATTTGAAGGTTTGTTTTAATTGATATGAAAACCGTATAATTTAACTTGAATTGTTGCTGCTGACATGACAATAACATAGATGTTGTTTCTTTGGTTCATTTTTTAGTTGTTGCAATTTCGCAAGCACATGCAACCTCGGCCGTTTATATTTTCAGTGAAAAAAATTATACCCAGAAACTTTAACACCGTACTTTTGATGGAATAGTACACAATTTGCTTCTACTTCTGTCGGTACAATCGATGAAGAAAATAAAATATTTTTGTACAAATATACATGGAAGTTTATGCCTATGTGTTAGAACACACAATCATGTTTCTCCAATAAACTGCTTTTGTTATATAAGTTTCAGAATTCTAAACAAATGGTGCAAGATGGTGTCCTAAGTGTTTTAGCTCCAGTTGTTGATTCACTTAAGGTACACCATTCTGTAATTATTAAGTGTTATTTTTATTTTGCTTTACCTAGATATTAAGTCTGTTTAACTTTATTTATAAAAGCACTTCCAGAAATACTATAATACGGTTATGTCGTACTTGAAAGCTATCTTGATTAATGCTATCGACAAGTTTAACTGCATACTTCGTGCCAAAGCCATGGAATGCATTATGAAGGTTGGAAATGAGAACATCAAAGAGGATGCCAGCAAGTAATAACAATAAACTTAGTATTGGTTGCGTTTCTTATCAAATTGAATATCTTTTTTTCTTATTACGTGATAATCAATTGTTTGTTCGTTGATTTCTTTTAGCTCTTACATCAATTCTTTATTCTTTATAAACACAACATGTTCTTTTTTTAAAACCATCTTATGAATATCTTTCACATTTATAAATGAATTTCTCGAAAATTTATATACACTTATTTTAATATTAATCAATTAACGTGCAACACACGTTAACCACACTAGTTCTTATAAAAATAGGAAGTGAAGTAAGAGTAATCATTCATGATTTTTCCTGACTCAGTTAACTTGGCAATCAAAACACCAGGACAAGAAAGGTTTTTTGTGTTTACTGCCAGCCACATACATTTACATGTTCATCTCTTCATCTCAATCCACATACAAATAACTTTTTACTGATTGATTTAAAAAATAAAATAAAAAATTGCCAGCCATGGGATCTTGGTGTCTTCCTCCGCCCACTAATTTCAAGTACCATATTTGAAAAACCCATTATTCATATTCCTTTAACTTAGAAACTAACTTATGTTAGACATTTAATGTAATTGGTTATTCTGTGAACAAAAAAGATTAAAGTTGATAAGTTGTAAAAAGTTAAGGAGTAGTATGCAATTAGTATAAATTATGATATTTTAGGTCTAGGGTTCGAGGATGGGAAAGAAGGAAAACGGCACCGCAATTTTGCTAGACTGTCGCACAGGCTTGGCTCGAGCGTAAAAAATAGAAACTGCATCGCTCGACTGTCGCCTCACCTTCGCTCGAGCGGCAACATGTTGCTCGATTGTCGCCGGACTTTCGCTCAGGCGACAGAGTTATTAAGAAAATTTTTATTTCAATTTTAAAATGCTTTTGGTCCCACCCATTCATTCCCTAACCTACGTATAAATACTTGAACGTCACAGAACGTGTATTCTAAGGTCGATCATTGTGCAAACACTTGTCTCTTCATATTCTCTTCATTCTCTTTGAGATTTCAACATTCATTATCCTTGGTAATTGTACTTGGCAGTCCAAAATTCAAATACCAAACTGCTGTTTCCTCGATTTCTGTCAAAGTTCTGAATATCAAGGAAAGGTGACTGGAGTTCAAGTCGTTGAAGAACGCGGTGTTTCGTTGGATCTACAGGAGATAAACGATTTCACGAAACTAGGAGTTCTGCAGGTAGCGCAATCCAGGAAAGTTTTGAAAACTTCAGCTGGGAGTTGGTGTAAGAGCACAGAATCCATGAGAGCTGTTGGAATTGTAGTCAGGAGAGCAGATAGTAAGTGTCGTCGTCTAGTCTGATAGACTGTAAGTTATAAATATTTTATAGTGAATTGTTGACTGACAAAGTGCCCGGAGTGTTTACCCAGTTGAGGTTTCTTCGTGATCATACCGTGCGTTATTCATTGTTTTATTTACTGTTATCATATTCTGCGGTATTCAAACATAGGATAATCGGATTGTATGCTTAATCATCTAGAGATAATTAATTAGCGATTTGTTGCAATTAATTATAAATTTTAATTCCGCATTATCACCTATTCAACTCCATCTAGATGTTTTTAAGGTCGAACTACGTATTTTCAACTTCATCCGTCCCTATAATTCTCAGCAAGAAAGGAAATTTCAAGAGTTTTACAGCCATTTCTCCAATTGTCCTATCCACTGACGAATCTGAAAATTCATTATCCCCTGATCAAGTAACTGATGAAGAGATATCATGATGTCTTGTTGCATTCGAACTCTCCAGCCAATAAAATTTCTTCAAAAAGGACGGTGGTACGCAGGCCTAGATTGAATATTGTAGCTTGACATGACTACGACGGCAAGCTCTAGTTCGGTGGCCTCCATATGAAAGCCTAACAAGAAAGGTCGAGCTGAGAAAATCTTTGTATACTACTTACACTAAAATTTCAGCAAATTATGTACTTGTTATATTCAAATTCCGGCAACAATAACACAGTTATTCTGTTAAAATTTCTCTATGTTGATCTAGAAGTACCATTTTCATTTTTGGTTATCAACAAACGTACATTGAAGCCAATTTGTGATCAAGACCACGTTCTGTGCACGACTTGCTTCTAACACGTTTTCTTTTGAATTTCACATGGCTAACAGTAAGTATCCTGCACTCGGAAGGCTGATAGGGAAGGAGGCAAGCCAGTTGAAATAAGTTTTCAGAAACTAGACATAAATGGGTTTACAGCAAAATCAACGGGGAACAGCAATTTTAGTCCACCTCGTCTCTACTACAGTTTTACAGTCTTGGAGGGGATCCTAGTAAGCAGTCCACACCATCGATTGGATCCACAGAGGTAATTAGTTAATATTTCACTGTCTCAAGATTTGATTGCTTAATAAATAATCTCTAATTCCTCCTTATTATTTTAGCAGTATGTATTTTCTTTCATGCAGGAGCCAGCATCACCCGTTCCACAGAAAAGAACGCTTCTAATTTTCTACTGTATTCCAGTCAGTCTTGGTAATAGCATTTGCTTCTCCAAGAAACTTTGGGGTCTGGATTAATCAAGTTGGTCCATGCTGGCTCTTTCATATCGGACAAATTTAATTCTAGATTCAGATCCGTATCTTCTTCACGTGGAGGTGAATTTTAACTAAATTTCTTTATGTGTTACAATTTATCATAATATACTTAAATATCTTCTCAAAACTGAGCACTAGAATCCTATACATAATTATCAAGCATTTATAGGATTATTTGACAATTAAGTATAAGAATATAACAAAGCGTTCTATGTATATACTATCTTGCTCCCTTTTATTCGAGTAATTATGATCCAGGTGGCATGACATTCTTATTATCAGGGCATTTAAATCTAGGTAGGTACAACATTTGAATAAACTTATGTGGTCTACATAAACAAAATATCAAAAGAAGGCAAGTCAGGCACAAAATGTCGTTTTCCTTTAATCTATCAGCCAATGAATTTCCTTTCGTGCTTATTTTGCTAGCAGCAGCAAAAAAGAAGCATTGTTTTTATGGTAACACTGTTACCTAGTAAACGTAGTAAAATACGTGAAGAATGAAGAAGGAAATCTGACAAATGCACCATTTATCCAAATAAGTCTTCCAATAGAACATCAAGTTGTAAAGAAGTAATAGAAAACAGACAAATGTTTCGCAATCCTTTAGATTGCTCAATGTTAAAATGTTAGTACTTTGGAAAGACATGAATGAAATGAGCTGATTTAGTTATTGTTTCTTTAGGAATGAAAGATAGCGGATGTCCGTCCTCTCAATTGGCATAAATCTGGCTCTGTGCCAACTAAGATGCTGTTGTGGTTGCCTTCAGAAGGTGTTTAAACAAGTATGGAGGCACTCAAGTTGACTTTCGAACAAAATTTTAGCAGATTAATCCCTCCAACCCCTCCTAGAGAGCAGCTGTTTGATAGGTAAATCCAGAGGGCTCTAACCGTGGTATACTCTTCAGCTTAACTAAGACCAAAATATAAAGTCAGCTTCATTTTCTTTGATTTCCTATCGTAGAATGTGGTACTCGTTTGATAAACAATGTCATATGCTATTAAGACAATAGCATTGTTCTACTATATGGAGCTTAATTATACTGTTTAACTTGTGATCTCTTTATTGAAAAAAAAATCTGCAGTCCCCAGTGGGCATAGATCTCGCATGAGGATGGAACACTATAAATTTATGTGATTGTGTGTGTTGGCATGAGTTGTCTACAGAAGAATTAAAGGAGCAAATTAAGGGATATGAATCCCTTCATTATGGGGTCAACGAAATCAATCAGAGCCAAAATTACCTATAAATTATAGCAAGATATGTGTATACCAAAAATATGAGTAATGTTTACCGTGTATATATATCATCACCATTGTAATTGATGAGTAGAACTTGAATACAAAAAAATAAAATCTGAATGCTTTCTCCTCCAAAAATAACAGTGTGCGTGTCGGTGTCTATGTATTTCGGACTTTCAGGACTGGAATTAAGGCTTAAACTAGAACAAGCACATGAATGGAGCTTTCTAACAAGATTCAACTGTCATTGTTTTATTGAAAGATCAAGTGTCAAATGGGAGTTAAGATTTTAAACGATCTTCCGCTTTAATTTTTATTGGTTGAAGGGGATTAAAGCTGTGCATTTTTTTCATTTGTAGTTAAATGACATGATTTGTGTGATTGTTTCAGGTATTGGTCCCATACAGTGAATTGTAGTAGCTGCACTCTTGTGTATAGACGTCTCAGTAAACTTGAGATTGTGCTGTAGGTCGTCTCAATTGCTTCCATTGGAATAGTTGCTGCAGGTAAGCAGGGCAGCAATGATCTGTTGGAAAAAATGAGGCGAGTGGCTGACTTTGGCATAATTTTTGAATGGGACCCGTTTGCTTATTTTGGAAGATCAACATTGATTTGTGTTCTCCTCCGCGAGAACATTGAAATCATGTATTTACTTGCCAAAAATGAAACTCGGGTGAATGAGAAATTTGAGTTCAAAGTGGACCATTGGAATATGATTTATGTTGGAGAAAAAACTAAATTTGAGTTTATCCCACATGGGAAATTTATGTGAAAGCAAGAACCACTTTGTATATGGCTACATTTTGGAATAGTATAATCATATGTAGCATATAGGCTCTCCACGCGCGTGCGCACAGGAGAGTGCAAATCATGGACCGAAATATGTTTCGGACGTTGAACTTGTATGCAGACCCGACTTGCGTACACTAATGTCAGATCGAATTGATCAAAAATTGGCTCCTTAGGGTGGCCTACGTTTTGCCTTTTTTTTGTTTTCAACAACTGAATTTTGGTTTCTGAAACTGCTAAAACTCCATTGATTATTGTCATTAGTTTGAAACTGTTGAAACTCCAATGTTTATTGCCATTGAGTTAATGACCATATTTAACCCGTCATTTTTTGGGTTAAGTTTATATGAAGCCTCGATTTTTCACCGTTCCAGACTTCAAGAATACACTGTCTGTATCATAGTTCCAAAGTACACAAAATTGTCCTCTATCTGCATACATAATTTACTGTTTGTCAAGGTCATGGTGGTAATATTGTTCAGATACTAAGTCACTTCGCCGGAGTATAACCTATAGTGCTCGGACTCTACATGTTTACCGTTGTATCATGGGAAACACACGTTCAAATTAAATCTCGAGCACCTACGGTGAGTGGACGAATCTGTTTTAAGGAAATTGTGCTCACACAGGCTTCGATTTTAAAAGTTCAATTAAATTTTTATTATCTACTATTTAGATTATTTGTTCTATTTTATCGTGATTTATATAACTTATTTTGTTTATTGTGATTAAAAAAAATTTAATCTGCTAAATTTTAACTATTATTCGGTAAGTTATTGTCTACACGGTAAACTGTATAAATGATATGTTAGTTGCATATACGATATGTTGGTTGCATATTCGATAAGTTGTATATACGATATATTGGTTGTATATACGGTAAGTTGCATATCGAGTACGTGTTTCAAATTCGGTATTCCTTCACGATTATTTTATCTAATAGGAACACCCTGGTATCCGTGGTTCCACTATGCTTTGTGGCTTCGAAATGCTTGTCTCACTTCATCTACAAAACTTTCCGATACCATGATTACGACCATGCCTTTTGTTGAGACTGCTAGTATCGAACAATATTATAAATTTGTGATTAATATCGGGATTATGTAACATTTACAACATAGTATGTAAATAAAGATAGAAACATGGAATAATGAGTTTTGCCATTGATTTTTTATTAATGCAGCTTCAATGGAGTGCAAAATATTACTGGTGTTCTAAAAGTTTGTTTTACAGATGGTGTGCTAACTTACCTCTGAAGTTTAAATAATTTATATAAATGAAAATTCTTCTGAAGATTAGTTCTCCAGCATATTCATGTTTCAAGCTAACATGTATAGTTATTATAACTTGGACATCAATACAGCAGTGCGACACCAACTTGGGCATCAATATATCAGTGAAAATTCCTCGTTCCCGTCATTCACCTACCCAGTAATCTCAAGAACCATATTTGAAAACTTTAACTCAGAAATTGACTTCAAATGTCCCCATAATTCTCACAAGAAAGGAAATTTACAGAGTTTTACAGCTATTTCTCCAACTTTCCTATCTACTGAGGAATCTGAAAAGTCATTATCCCCTAATCAAGAAACTGAAGTAGAAAATGAAGAAGAGGAATTTTATTGGCACACGGGAAGAGGGTGTTGGGAATTGACGTAGTGATTTGGTGGGATTGGAATGAGAATGAATGGAAAGTGTTTGATGATAATTGTCCTCAGAGATTGGCTCCATTTTCTGAAGGAAGGATTGATCAATGGGGAAAGTTCCAATGTGCACATGAGATTTGAGTAAGACTTTTTTAATTATCTTGGAAGGAATGAATTTCACTTTTTCATTGCTTTTCAATTTTAAATAAGTGAGGTTTTTTCTCATAATTTTACTCTTCACAGTGTTGTTTAGACAACTTAATAACAATTGATAATGAGATCATTATTATGGTGTTTTCGTGAGAATTTGTAGAGAAGAATTATAAAATATCATCGTATATTATTGTCTTGTTTGAAAAAATTTCTATACTAATGTGGTAAAATGAAGCTATTTATATAGAAGAAGTATACACCTTACTTTATAGATGAATAGATGACATTTTTTAACGGTTGGATTAACTGTGTGTTTTATCAAACATGAAGTGAAA
Source organism: Fraxinus cuspidata (assembly GCA_903798385.1). Lineage (NCBI taxonomy): Eukaryota > Viridiplantae > Streptophyta > Magnoliopsida > Lamiales > Oleaceae > Fraxinus > Fraxinus cuspidata. The sequence continues at coordinate 17,849 of CAIGRP010031280.1, forward strand.
TGTTACTAAGTGCGCGTTTGTTTTTATTTTTTCAACCCCAGAATGCATTATATGATCGTTGCCTTTTCTGAAAATGAGTCACGTGAGATATTAAGTCAAAAATAAAAAATAAAATAAACGACCGTTGCATTGTCAACGATCCAAAAACTTAGGGGCTGTTCTCTTTGTGTTTCAGTTTTGTGTTTTGAGTTTTGAATTCATTTTGAGTTTTGTGTTTTGAATGTCCATTTTGAGATTGTTGAAAACGTGTTCTTTTTGACATTTTGAAAAATTGTTTTGAAAACACTAAAAACGCGTTTTGAAAATTTTGACTTGATTATAACTGAAAACACTCAAAACGACAAATTTGTCGTTTTGTGTTTTCTTTATAAATTTTTAACTTGTTTTCAAAGACTCGTTTTTAAAAATGGGAAAGAGAACGTGTTTTCGCTGTTTTGGAAAATCGAAAACAGAAAACGGCTTGAAAATGGTAAAGAGAACAGACCCTTATTAAAATGAGAAACAAACGACGCTAAGTTCATAATTTTTAAGGCAGAGTGTTGTAGGGTAGGGTGCTGTCTTCGCCATTGTTCAAAGCATCATAAAAATTCAAGTACTTTAGCTGTCTGTTAATTAATTCCAAACAAGCCATAGTGATGCTATGGTGACAGCTCACTAGACACCAAACAAACCATAGTGCTAATTTTCTCTACCAGTCCAAACATTTCTCTTTTTACTACAATATAAAAGAGCCAAAGAATTAGGCACCACCATCGTCGACATAATTTAGTTTTTTTTTCTCCCATCAACATTTCCCCGCACACGCAACTCCGTCCTCTTTCTCCATTTTCCCACTCAACCAACCATACATCTTTACTCCTCAATTCCTCACATTCCCCCATAGTGACGCATATCGTGTAAAATTTCTCATTTATTCTTCTTCTATTTTTTGAATTTTTTTCTCCCTACGTTCTTTTCTCTATATGCTTGCTTTAATTTTGTCAAGAAATTTTCGTTTGACAGAGATAGAACATCGGATGTGTATGGTTCTATGAAAAATAGTTGGGGCAAGACTTTTTATAAGGTGTGTTAAGCTGGCTTCTGCCTTGACCCAACTCGGGATTGGTCGGGGTGATGTTGTAAGTTTCTATAGATTGTGCATTTCTTATTTTAATGTCAATTATATTCTCAATTTTTGTTTTTCTGTCTCATTTACTTATTATAATCACCATTTTTTGTTCTTATTCATATTTGATTGCAATTCTTGCTGGCTAATGTTTCACCTTTCATTTAGGCTATAATCGGGAATTCGGGATCGATATTTCTAAAAATACAAGATGGTGAGTTTTATTGATTTTATTACTTTATCTATGGAAAGAGACTCGTGGATTATACAGACCTTGTCAAATTAGTTTAGATCTTATCAATCGAGTTCGGGTCGGGGAGGGGCGGGGTGGGGATTGGTAAATACTGGGAAGGAAAAAATTCCTTTGTGCATGCACGAAGAATTTTTTTTTTTTTTTTAAACAGTGAGATACATTTTCGTTTATTACAATTTTTCCTATTCTCAATTCCTATTCTCAAAGTTGAATCAAGTTAATATATATATATTTTAAAACATAAACCATATTGTCAATATGGATTGCATCTGATAAGAATCCTCAAATTGATTTATATTTTTACGTTGAGTCTGTAAATATGATTTGTATGTCGAGAATTATTCATTATTTTGTTAGACACTTATTTTTAATATTATTCAATTAATGTGCAACGCACGTTTACCCCGCACTAGTTTTAACTAAAAATCTTCAAATTGAAGACATAAATCTTTCGAAATCTCTCTCCATTTTCTTGTATCTTTCCTTCTAGGTTGTTGTTTCTTCAAGTCTAATTTTCAGACCAAAAGCCCTACTCTTTTCTCTATTTCTTCTTTCATCAAAACAAATTCCCTGTCATCAATATAACAAGTTCAAGAATCAAGATCCGAACTTACAGTCTAATTCTTGAAGTGTATTGCCTACCTGGGATTATTGTATTTTACCCTAGTTCTCTCTCTGCCCTTCAAGATCTGATCTTTTTCAATAATTTAGCTAGGGTCAATCGCAATTAACTGTTAATTAAACCCCCTGATAACAATCTCCATTCCAAATTCCATTTTTTTCTTGTTTCTTCAATCTTTGAGGTCAATCTGAGATCAGGTGAGTACTTCTCTATGTAAATTGAGTTTATTCTATTGCATACAGTTGTTTCTATGTCAATTTCACTATCCCAGTTGGTTGTTTTCCTCATTTAAATCTCAAAGAGCTGAAGTTAATGTATTTGCGTTGGCAATTTTGGTCAACTCGTTTTGAGTTTAATTTGGGATTTAGAGCTCTGAGTAAATGAAAGAACTGAATCCTGCAGATCCCATTGGGCAAAATTTAATTGAGCTGATGAGCAATGTTTGTTTCCCAGTATTTGTATTCTCAGTCCTCATACTGTTATTGCAATCACATACTAACCTCCGTATCCGTGGGAGTCCTCCAGAGCTTTGACCAAGGTTTTCACAAAGGTAGAAAATGCAACTTTCAAAACGGATTCTTCCATCCTTAAAATGGGCGAGGACATTGGCATTGCGCCAATGTCATCTCCTATAGGGTCATTGGTCCCGAATACTGAAGCCTCTATTGAGTAATCCAAAGAGGAACTTGAGAAAAATTTGACCTTGAAATTGGGTTGTGGAGATGTGAACGTGGTCAATTTTTCAGACCCTAGGGTTTTAATTGCAATCCAAAGGTTTAATTTGAGGACTTTTAAGTCAATTGTGTTTTGGATTATCAAACACCAATGAATGGATCGAAGCCTGATGAATGTGAAGTGGCGTGGAGGTTCACGAACAAGAAAGAGAGGTCTTGGAGTAAGTATAGGGATTTTCGGAGGTTTAAGGTGGGCTTTAAGGATGATTGTAGTTACAAAGTGATTCATCCAGGACAATGGAATTCTGGTTTGAATACATGCCATCCAAGGAGTCAAATTAATGCCACTGGAAATGGTCAAAAGGCTAAAATTTCTCCATCAGTGCGGGATGATGAGATCAATGATACAATTACAGTGTTGGGATCAGATTCAACATTTAGAAAGGGGAAGTACTTGTACTATTCACGATGAGACTATTGTAAATGAATGAATCATTATCTTTGGAGCTTCTTGTGTGCCCTTGGTGAAGCCCAGTATTTGAACTGTACATTTGTTATGGATTTGAGCATTTGTCTAGCATCAACTTATACACAAAGCAACAAGGATGAGGAATGAAAAGATTTTCGATTCTATTTTGATTTTGAACATTTGAAAGAAGTATGTTCTGTTATGGATGAAGGTTATTTTCTCAGAGATTGGAAGAGATAGGACAAGACTCATAAAACGAAAATTCCAGTTAGAAAGGTTGCAAGCTATAAGGTGACACCAATGCAATTAAGGAAAGACAAATGCTCGATCATATGGAGGCAATTTGATGCTCCCGAGCTGGAAAACTATCGGTACAGGGTTTGTGAAGGTCTGGCAGCTAAATATATTGAGAGGCCATGGCATGCGATTTGGAAATCAAAGAGATTAATGAACATAGTTTCTGTTATTGGTGGGAGCATGGACTGGGATTTTGATGCAGTTCACGTGGTTAGAGGAGAGAGCACAGAATAAGGCTCTATGGCCTAATTTGGATGATGATACATCACCTGATGCCCTTGTTACTAAGCTTCAGGGGATGATTGAACCTTGGAGAAATTTGTACATTGCCACCAACGAACCATTCTACAATTACTTTTATAACCTGAGATCTCATTACAAAATTCATTTGCTTGATGATTACAAGTATTTATGGGGAAACACAAGTGAGTGGTACAATGAGATGAGAATTCTGAATGGTGGTCGCGCTGTTGAGTTTGACAGCTTCGTGAGAGTTGAATTTGATACTGAGGTCCTTTATATAGCAAAGACACGGGTAGAGACATTTTACAACTTGACTAGGGATTGTAAGGACGGGATCCATATGTGCTCAGGTTAAAAGTGCCATTCATTTTCTTATGTCTGTTGATTTGAATATGTTGTTTACCTGTTTTTACAGTTGTCTGTATTCACATTCAAAATAGCTTGATTCAAATTACGCAAGAAAGTCTTTCTTCTTATCAAGAATTGTTTTGCTCCTGTCACAGTATACTGCAGTGCTTTATTACCCAGTTGATGATATCTTGTTTAAGATTTTGCAGAAAACAAATTGCTTCTCTGCTTTGTGTTCCTTTTTGCATGTTGTGTTAGTTTTGTGATTGGGCTGGTTAGAGTTAGAGATATCGATTAAAAACATGGACAAATGAAACCTGTTTCTCGATCTTCAAAATCTTAGAGGTATTTCAATCTCGATTATCATAGTTTAGTACGAAGGATTAGATAGTATTAGATCTAGTTCATAACCCTATCTACCAAAATAAAAGTACAAGTTTTTGAACAGTCTTGCATGACAGTTTTATGAGGAAGGGTCTAGGATTGATGAAAAGAAGATGATCATGAGCAAGTGATTACCAGAAAAATATGGACCGCAACAAAGAATGTTTGGCAAAACCTGTCAAATAAGATTACCGTGGTAAGAATAGCAGCTAGTCTCACGCAACTAAAGTATATCTATTAATTTCATCTGCTACATATACATTGAATAATTATGTCGCCCAAAATCTACTGCTCAATCTAGACAGAACATGCAGCTACAAAAACCCAATACTTTTTTTCTACTACAAAATCAAGAATAATGCTATTCATCAACATTCTATTTTAGAGAATTAAAAAAATGTATATAAAAAGACGTAATGAGAATGAATGTCTTGTATTTTAGTACCACTATTTATAGTTACAAAGAGATGATGATAAAGTAACAAGAAGATGAGGATAAAGTTATATAACTGATTAATTAGTTGGTGAGGCAATAGCTTACCAATTTTTTTTCAATTTTTTTGCTTTTTTTTTTTATTTTTTTTTTTTATTTTTTTTTTTTTTTGGTAATATCTTGTAAATTATGGCTAATACCGGGTATATGAAGATAAAATAGAAGTCCAGAAGGGTGAACGTCTTTTTGATTGAACTGCTGTCGTAGTTGCCCTTTACCCTACCCCAACAAGGTAGTGCTTCTTTGGAGACACCGCTATTAATTCTAAATGAACAAAAGGTTGAGGAAGATAGTAGTGTCTGCTATTGATATTTGATGAAGATGTAAGAGATGCGAAAAGTAACTTTAGTGACATTACTCCAAAAGAGATGATAATCAATAGATATGTGCTTCAAGACTCGAAAAAATATTAATAATTTTTTTTTTTTTTTTACTTCCAAAATAAACAAAAATGTTTCTTTTAAAATGATTGGTTTGGTTTGGTTTGGTTTCAATCTGCGATTTACCTAGAGACATAAAAGTGAAATCAGTCTCTTGTACACTTTAAAGCATGTTTGGCTTAGTTTAAAGAGAGCCAAACATGTTGTCAATCGTGTCTTCTACTAACGAAATTAACTAATTAAAGCCCTGTTTGATATACATTTTAATTTTCATTTTCATTATTCTACTCATTAACCACACATTTTTCAATAAAATAATATTTTTCATCACATCAATAACTTTTCATTCTTTTTCAACCACAAATTCTATATCAATCTACTATTCCAACATATATTCTTTCAAAATAATATATCTCAAACGCTTCCATTTCAAAATAATATATCTCAAACTCTTCCTAAGTCTAAATTGTCATAGAAATTTTTTATTTTCTTGAATGCCTCGACATGATAATTATGATTTCATCAATAATACATAATTTTTTGTAAAATCGAAATAGTGAAAAAATGAAGAAACTTATAACATATTAACACATCTTCCCACTATCCTACAAAATAAAAAATTTTAAAAATCAAAATCAAAATCAAAATACATTATCAAAATTAAATATAAATACTTGCCAACCACATTACAACCATTCAAAAACTAATCCCCATAATAACGTACTTTGCACTAATTGGACCCACCATTACGATCAATCAACTTTGACCATCATTGTTTCAAAAAATTTTAATTCTCGTGCTCATTTTAAATAACACATTTATTGAATAAAATATTTTAAACGTAGTTCTTTAAAAAAATCATCATTTAAAACTCAATTTTTTCAAAATAATTACGTGCTTAACATTATTTCCCAGCAGTCAACCGCTGCATAAGGTTGTACCCTATTGCTCAATTCTTGTACATTCTCTATCATAATTTCATCCTAAAATAAAAGAAAAATTACACGGAGGAGGCGCCAATTGTGGTTTCAGTATGTGCCCTCGTTTGCTCCCTATATAACCATAGAGATACACGCACCTTCATTGTGTGTTTGTAGGTGTGAGAACGACTCATAGAGAGGGAGACGAGCGCCACCACCAAACACACAGCATAAAACTGCTATCTTCATATCAAAAACCCTAGTTACTTGCTACCCACCGACCCAGGATGAACGCAGAGTCAACTCAGCTCCAGCAAGCACAACTGGTGGCGATTATGGGGCCGGACCCGGCGCCATTCGAAACCCTAATTTCCAATTTGATGTCCTCCTCCAACGAGCAGCGATCCCAGGCCGAATCAATCTTCAATCTACTCAAGCAGACCGATCCCAACTCGCTTGCCCTCAAGCTCGCTCACCTCCTATCGTCATCCCCGCATCACGAGGCGCGCGCCATGTCCACCATCCTTCTCAGGAAGCAGCTGACTCGAGACGACTCGTTCATATGGCCCCAACTCAGTGATTCGACACGCTCTGCCGTAAAAAATATCCTCCTCTCCTCTATCCAGCGAGAGGATTCCAAATCCATCATCAAAAAGCTATGCGACACCATATCGGAACTCGCTTCCTCGCTCCTCCCTGAAAGTCAGTGGCCGGAAATTTTGCCCTTTATGTTCCAATGCGTAACCTCGGATTCCCCAAAGCTCCAGGAATCGGCGTTTTTGATATTCTCCCAATTAGCCCAGTATATTGGGGATACACTAATGCCATTCATAGTGGATTTGCATACCGTGTTTCTAAATGTGTTGAACAATTCTCCGAATCCTGATGTGAAAATTGCTGCCTTGAGTGCGGTCATTAATTTTATTCAGTGCTTGACGAGTTCAAATGATCGTGATAGATTCCAGGATTTGTTGCCCGCAATGATGAGGACCTTGATGGATGCATTGAACTCCGGACAGGAGGCAACCGCCCAGGAGGCTTTGGAGTTGATGATAGAATTGGCCGGAACTGAGCCCAGGTTTCTACGCAGGCAGATTGTGGACGTGGTGGGTTACATGTTGCAGATAGCCGAGGCCGAGAATTTTGAAGAGGGCACAAGGCATTTAGCTGTTGAGTTTGTGATTACTCTAGCTGAGGCCCGGGAGAGGGCACCTGGAATGATGCGCAAGTTGCCTCAATTTATTGATAGGCTCTTTTCCATTTTGATGAAGATGCTAGTGGATGTTGAGGACGATCCTGCTTGGCACAGTGCACAAGCCGAGGATGAAGATGCCGGGGAGACAAGTAATTATAGTGTTGGGCAGGAGTGTTTGGATAGGCTAGCAATTGCCCTTGGCGGGAACACAGTTGTCCCAGTGGCCTCGGTGCAGTTACAAGCTTATTTGGCGGCTCCAGATTGGCAAAAGCATCACGCAGCTCTCATTGCCCTTGCACAAATTGCAGAGGGTTGTTCAAAGGTATAAATAATGGTTAAGTTTCTACCCAAAGCCCATTTTAGTTTCAATTGAATTTGTCTGCTCCGAATAAGTATTAAGTAGCAATATATACTATTTATATTCATGACAGGCCATACACACAACTACAATTGTACCTGTCAGTGTTTGTGCCGCATGCATTAGGCTATTAAAAACTCCATTTTCTCATTTAGTAGTATAATTTGGATGATAATGATCATTTGTAGAGGTTGAACTTGGTTCGTAGTAACTTCATTTAGTAGTAAACTTTGGACGACAATGAGCATTAAGTTTGATGTATTAACTTCATGTTTGTTTGTGTTATTTGTTTTTCTGTATAGATGGTCATATGTGTATATGCATGATGTAATATCACTTATCCAAAAAATGTATGATGCAACTGTAATGTGATATGAATTTAAATTCCGTTGTAATATCTTACTCTGTTGCCTGTTATTGTCTATTGTATCCACATTTTCTAAAATTGAAACTCTTAATGCAAAAGTGCTAACTAATTTCTGGTGCCCATCAGGTCGATGTTTTCCGTTGATTAACTTCATTTTTTTACTTTTTTATTGTGGGATGGTGTTGGTCAAAATAAATGTTGTGGGATTCTGTCTGAGTTTGTAACAATAATGTGGAATGTTGTTGGTGTTGGTTAAAGTGATGTCATGGGGTTCTGTTAATTTATGGTATAGTGAAGTCATGAAGTTTGTTTGCTCATTGGTCCTGTCTGGTCAATTTTGAAGTTATTTATTTATATTCGTCAAAGATCCTCACAGTTTACTTCTTGTTACAGGTGATGATTAAGAATTTGGAGCAAATAGTGAGCATGGTTTTGAATTCCTTTAAAACTCCCCATCCTCGTGTTAGATGGGCTGCAATTAATGCAATTGGTCAGCTGTCAACTGATTTGGGCCCAGATTTGCAAGTTCAGTACCATCAGCATGTGCTGCCGGCTCTAGCTTCAGCTATGGATGATTTCCAAAATCCTCGAGTACAGGTTTGTAGATATATACTTGATGTGAGGGTATATTTTTGATTTCGTCTTGTAATTCCTTCTTTCTTGAATGTGAACTTACTTAGTGGCTTTAAATATGAAGCAGTTCTATAGTGGTCTTTATATTACCTAGTGTTTTTAAGAGTTTTTGGGCATTGTTTGAATGTAAAGGAACACAAGATTTTGACTTTCTGTTCTAAATGTTGAACTATATCCTGTAATTATACCTCTAAATGTAAATTTCTCTGCTTGTATATTCTTTAAAAATTTCATTATTGGCAGTGGTGAAAGAAGACGCCATCGAATCCCTCATTTTATTAAAGATTGATGTTCTCGCCTGTTGTGTCAAACCTGCCGATAGACGATAGTGCTGGAATGCAACCGAAATAAGTTAGCATTTCCATAATGAGAAGTACTTTGTGTTCTTTTACAACAGAATTCACGGAAAATTCCTCATTTCCACTCTTGCTCAGTGACCTCTAACTTTGTGAACCTGTTAGTAGGTTTGGTTTGTTGAATGCGAATGAGTGGTTGGTACATTTTAGCTTTGCTTGCGTTTGTTACAAAGAACAGAAAGACTTCTAATGTTCTTATATTAATTATCTGCATACTTTTTGTAAATTTATTTTGTAAGACATCGTATAATTTGGAAAGAATTATGTAATCACAATAATTTGTAGAGATAAATTACAATTATGAAGACTAAACACATCTTGATTACCTATTTATTTTTGTTTTATGCATACAGAAATAGGTATCTATTATGTGTTATTTTAATCACTTTTGGTTCATTTCTATTTGATCGTGATAAATTGCTTTATTTAAAATGGGACAAAAATAGTCTGTTTGGCTCGATACAAATACTAGTTGCTGGGAACAGGCTTGACTGATTTGCACCTTACTGCCTATTTACAACATATTGGCTTTCTTTTTAGTTGCTTCCAACCCTCTGGCTGAAGAAATATTGCTAGGATGTGATGAGATTATTAGAGTGACTGAATGGTTAAGTAATTTGTTTTTGTTCATATATGCTATTGATCTCGGGCTTCAAACATGAAGGAAACTTTTTCTTTGTAGTTGACTGATGCAATGCTTTTGCAATTTGAAGTTTATTTTATCATTGTTGGTCTTTCATGTGCATTCTTGTCCATTTCTTCCGGCATAATATAACTGTCTCTTGTGATTGCTTCCTTTATAAACTACCTTTGATTCTGTTATTCTTTGGAATTAGTACAAATTCTTTCAATCCAGATTCAAAATTTAAATTTTTTGATTTGTTTGTCAAAAAAATGTGCATATATGTATTTTCTTTTCTTATCCAAACTTAGGGTGGGCCATATTGAAGAGAGAGAAGTGCCTGCTCTAGGACCGAAGACATGCATTCTTTTATTTGATAAGCTATGTTGTAAAGGAAATAATCCTTAAGGCTCTCTTAAGAAAGTGAAGTCATTGTGAATGAAAGAGAATGGAGTACCCCCTTTTTAGTTCTTACTTCTTTTGGAAGAGGTTGAAGGCATGTTGTTTCAAAATGAAAGAATTAGGACTGCACCATGTGCCAAACATCTTTTTCTGGCTTTTGGCAGTTCCTGCTATCTGTTCTTTGAACTAGTATGTTGTCTTTTATAACTCTGTTAAATGTCGATTCCTGTTAATTAGTGCTGATATCAATGAACATTTGTCTGATTGTCCTCATCTTGTAGCAATGTCAATGCTGTGGTTTCTAGGGTTCATTTTTGAGTTGGTGGTGTTTTGCAGGCACATGCTGCCTCGGCCGTGCTTAATTTCAGTGAAAATTGTACCCCCGAAATTTTAACACCTTATTTAGATGGAATAGTGCACAAGTTGCTTCTACTTCTACAGGTACAACTGGGGAAGAAAATAAAATAATGTGTATTTGTTAGAGCATACACCATGTTTCTCTAATAAACTGCTTTTGTTGTGTGAATTGCAGAACTCCAAGCAAATGGTGCAAGAGGGGGCCCTAACTGCTTTAGCTTCAGTTGCCGATTCATCTCAGGTACACGATTCTGTAATTATTGTTACAAGTGTTAATTTATTTTCCTTTGCTTGTATACTGAGTCCGTTAACTTATTGGCAGGAGCATTTCCAGAAATACTATGATGCGGTTATGCCGTACTTGAAAGCTATCTTAATGAATGCTACCGACAAGTCTAACCGCATGCTTCGTGCCAAAGCCATGGAATGTATTAGCTTAGTTGGGATGGCGGTTGGAAAGGAGAAATTCAAGGAGGATGCTAAGCAGGTAAATAACAACAGACTTAGTTTTGGCTGTGTTTCTTAATTTAATATATTGCTTCTCTTTATGTGGTAATTAGTTGTTTGTTCGTTCAGTTCTTTTAGTTCTTACCTCAATGGCTCAATACTTTATTCTTTATAAACACCACACATTCTTTTTTGTGGCCCAACTCATTTTGAACTAAATATTTGGTCAACTTCAGCTGACTGTTGCTTGTTGCTATAGTCATTATGACATAATCTCTCAATTTTCTTCTCATGCAAGGTCATGGAAGTACTTATGTCATTGCAAGGATCTGAAATGGAGACAGACGATCCAACTACAAGTTATATGCTACAAGTATACCTCTACCCATGGGAGCTGAAGATTAAGAATTTCTATTATGTGTTTGCATACTCAAACTCTTCCAATAATACTTCTTAATCTATCATAGGCATGGGCCAGGCTATGCAAGTGCTTGGGACAGGATTTTCTTCCTTACATGAGCGTGGTCATGCCTCCTTTGCTTCAGTCTGCTCAGCTGAAACCTGACGTGATTATAACATCTGCTGACTCAGACAATGAAATTGATGAATCAGATGATGAGAGGTCTTCTTTATTCTTAAAATAAATGTTCTTTTTGCTTTGCTATGCGACATAATTTTTTTTGCTTTGTGCGTTATGGTCTTTATACAATTGTTTATATTAAGTTAGAGCTTTCCTTTGAGACCTGGTAATGCATACCTTTGATCTGTAGCTCAAAATAATTACACTTCTGTTCTTTTTTGTGTTAGTTAAAATGTAGTGTTCTTGGTTCCTTGCCCGTTTCCATTTACCCATTTTGCTAGAACTTGCACTAGTATTTGAATGAGATCTGTTTAGAACAATGATTAGAAATTTAACTGTACTAATTACTAAAAATGTTTCATTATTATGCCTAAATAAATTTCCACGTCGTCACACTTCCAATGTCTATGGTTTACTCTCATCTATTAGCAACATTTTAGGAACTCTTCACACTTTCAGGAACTTCCTTAGTATTACTTCTAGAAGACCTTGATATGCTTCTGACATTTTTCCTTGTTCCTATAGAATATCTGAAACAGTAAACTTCTAGGGTAATGTGTACGCCCTTGTTTTTCAATAATTTGAAGAAAATTCCGTCAGTCATCTATATTTTTTAAAGAAGTAATAGAAGCTATTATTTCTTTTATAATGTTTGTTAGGTGTGCAAGAGTATGTTCAGTATTTTATAGGATATGAGATGCAATTGTTTAACTTATTGTATGTCCGTTTTGGGTTTTGTATGCAAATCTACAACACTTTTCTATCTGTCTTTTCTAATCGAATGGGACATTATGAAAGGAAATTGTTGACTCCTTTCCACCTAATGGTATCTAACAATTGTAAATACTGCAGTATGGAGACCATTACCCTTGGGGATAAAAGAATTGGGATCAAGACTAGCGTCCTAGAGGAAAAAGCCACAGCTTGCAATATGCTATGCTGCTATGCTGATGAGTTGAAAGAAGGTTTCTACCCATGGATTGATCAGGTTAGTAAAGATACATTGGTTTATGCCTTCCGACTTTGACGATTAATCAGGATTTGAGGTTTTAATTGTTATTATCTGATACAGGTTGCCCCAACATTGGTTCCACTTTTGAAATTTTATTTCCACGAGGAAGTCAGGAAAGCTGCTGTGTCAGGTTATTTAATTTTCAGTTTAGACAATTTTCCTTGATTACATATTGATAGTTGCTATTACATGCTCTGAAACATTGATGTTTTTTCAGCAATGCCGGAGCTATTGCGTTCTGCAAAGTTGGCTGTAGGGAAAGGGATGGCTCAGGGCCGTAATGAGACATATGTCAAGCAGTTGTCTGACTACATAATACCTGCTTTAGTAGAAGCTTTACACAAGGTGATGTTTACCTGTATTTAGAGAAAAAATGGCATCTTCGAAGCTTTGATCTTGATATTACGGTTCTTAATATCTGGGTAGTGACAATATGAATTACTATGTCATGCAGGAACCTGATACCGAAATATGTGCAAATATGCTGGATGCGTTGAATGAATGCCTACAGGTGGGTTAGTTTTATCGTAATAGGCAAAATACTTTGGACCATGTAGATAAGATGTTGTTTAAATTTCATGCTTATATTTTAACTCTGGTATTTTTCTTTTATGTCCTCTTTTGGACTTGTTTTTAACATTACTCTAACGACACCACCATTTCAAGTGCTCAATAAGTTCACACCTCAAAATTTGCAAGTCAATTCTTGACTTTGTCTCCTATATTTTATCTCAAAATTTTAAATGTGCCCGTGCCCACTGGGAATACAGTATACCTATTACGTTGCTAGCATCTCAAATTCCGGAGGTGGTTACGTTGATGTTTTCTATAACATCGAGGCTCATTTGAGCCCTGAAAACGGTGTCAGTGGTTGGTTTTTTCCTTGAGGTTCTTACTGTGGTTCTAGGAACTTAGATGGCATTTTAATTACGTCTTAGCAATTGTGATGAGGAACTTTTCTACCGTCGATTTACTTGAACAACTTGGAACTGGAAACAGTTAAGGGAATGCAACCTATGCATTTGGATTATGAAGAATCTTGTGTCTGCAAGTATTTGCTTTTTAAGAAGACGAAGGAAGATTGTTCATAAAAGACTCAATTCATGGTCAATTTTGACTTGGAATAGACATAAACTTCAAAAATTAATCTCTATAAAAAACTGACTGCATAGTATCATTTGTTTCACAAATTGGATTCTAAAAAGTTGGCAATCTCATTGGTGATTATGTTTTTGTAATTTTACTTGATCTTTTCCTGGGTTTGCTGACCTAAAAAAGTCACGTTTGCAAGAGTGATACAAGCCTACAATCCCAATAAAACATGTTAGAGGTGCTCGAGACAGCAAAGGCAAGGGCAGGGAATAGCTAATTGCCCAAAGTTAACATGGGATGATATTTGATTGTTGGATCATTTAGCTGATGTTCGATGGATAGAATGAACTGACGAAAAAAGATTCGAGCGGAGACCCCAAATAAGGCTTATTTGTTGATGCTGTTTTTGTTATTTAACTTGTTTGATGTTGGCAGTAAATTCATCATTCCCTATTTTTAACTTCTGTTTCAGATTTCTGGACAACTTCTAGATGAAAACCAGGTTCGAAGTATTGTGGAAGAGATAAAACAGGTGATCACAGCTAGCTCTAGTAGAAAAAGAGAGAGAGCTGAGAGAGCCAAAGCTGAAGATTTTGATGCTGAGGAGGTAGAACTGCTTAGAGAGGAAAATGAACAAGAAGAAGATTTATTTGATCAAGTTAGTTTTTCAAATATGATGTCGTATATTCCATGTATTAAGTTTTTGAATCAGATAAAAGTTGACGATTAGTGGATGTCTTATGTTCTGTCTTTAATGGTTTAGGTTGGCGAAATCTTAGGAACTTTGATCAAAACGTTCAAGGCGTCTTTCTTACCGTTCTTTGATGAACTGTCATCATATCTGATGCCTATGTTGGTAAGTCTTACCTCTTCATTCCCCTTGCGACTTTCATCTTTTTTTCTTTTTGCCTGGGGGCAATGGTTAGGTAAAGTATTGCATTGGAATATTGAACAATGTCTTAGGTTTTTAATCCTTCATGCTTTGCCCAATCATCACTAAGCTTGGTTTTCTTCTAGGGAAAGGATAAAACAGCTGAAGAGAGAAGAATCGCAATTTGCATTTTTGATGATGTAGCTGAGCAGTGTCGTGAAGCAGCTCTAAAGTATACTTGCTTAGCATACATGTTCTTGAACTTGGTTGCACTTTTTGAAATTCTAATGCAATTGTTCTTTTCTGTCAACCAGGTATTATGATACCTATCTTCCTTTTCTTTTGGAAGCGTGCAATGATGAAAGTCCAGATGTCCGACAGGTTTGCATGAACTTTGAAGCAAAGTATTTAGACTTAATGTTTGCTAATATCTGAGTCTATTCGAACTGCCTCATTGCTATTTTCAGGCTGCTGTATATGGGCTTGGTGTTTGTGCAGAATTCGGTGGCTCTGTGTTTAAACCACTTGTTGGAGGTATATGTGATTTCATAGTCTTGCGGTGTGGAGATTAGCTTTATATTCTTTTAACTAACCTTGTTTATCTATGTGGTTCAGAGGCTCTTTCTAGGCTTAATGTGGTTATCGGGAACCCGAATGCTATGCAACCTGATAATGTAATGGCATATGATAATGCGGTTTCTGCTCTGGGAAAGATTTTGCAATTTCATCGTGATGGCATTGATTCAGCTCAGGTGATTTGTTTTTGCTGGTTATTTATTTGATTGATATAGTTATTTTTGTGACTGAAGTATGGCATCTGATGAATCTGAACCACCAGCATGAAGTTGTCCAGAAAAGTTGAGAAACCAACTATTCTGATTCTTAAGATCTTAAGAATGATGGACTTGTATTCTCTTCTTTGCAAAACTGCAATTATAAAATGAAGACTTGATTATAGATACAATATGTCCCAAATACATAATATATCACTATTATACCCACTTAAATTGTCATTCAACCTTTAACAAAATATGCAGAGTCATTTTTCGTAGCTTGTGGTTTCCTGGTGTCTACACTTTTGACGTCAATGCAATTGTTTTAAAATGTTTACCATTGAATATATTCCTGTGTAATGACACACACTTTCTTGTTTTTCTACTTCCTGCTGTTTGTGTCTGTGTGAAGATGTAAATGGAAGTCGTGCAAGCATTATTTTGCATGAATGGTATTATTTTTGAGAAAATTGATGTATGTAAGAGTTATCTTCTGTGTACTGAGATGTCTTGTGGCTGAATGTTACTAGCAGGTAGTTCTTGCCTGGTTGAGCTGCTTACCTATAAAGGGTGATCTTATTGAAGCAAAAGTTGTTCATGAGCAGCTTTGCACAATGGTCGAGAGGTAGACGATGGAGACTGCTCTAATTTGGCATTGTTGGAAACCAAATTTCATTGCTAACAACCTTAATTTCTGTATATTGACCTGGTTTTCCTCTTGTAGGTCCGATAGGGAACTTCTGGGTCCCAACAATCAATATCTCCCCAAAATTGTTGCTGTATTTGCTGAGGTCAGTTCTCATTGTATGATCGGTTAATAACTTAATTTGCATTTTATATTGTGTTGTGAAATTCCAAATAAAGTATTACAATCTAATTAGCCTCCACTTGACTGGGATCTTTAAGACATTGATATACATGAATATGCTCTGAACTGTGATCATTTCATTTTTTGTCTTGTGTATTTAGAGAGAAAAAAACTGTATTGTTCGTCGAGATAGCATTTTGACCATCAACCTTCTCTTCTGCTATAGGTCCTATGTGCAGGTAAAGATCTTGCTACAGAGCAAACTATTAGTCGTATGATTAATTTGTTGAGGCAGCTTCAACAGACACTACCACCATCAACTCTTGCCTCTACATGGTCATCCTTGCAGCCTCAGCAGCAACTTGCATTACAATCAATTCTTTCATCATAGTGCATAAGGGGACAACATTTTTCATTAGGGTTACTGCTGTTTTATGATGATTATACATTTGTTAATTATTCATTTAAGTTGTTCACAGCATTCATTTGTATAAGGTCCTATGCGTCAGCCTCCTCTGTTGGTTGTTTTTTTCTTAGTGTCAATGCCATTTGCAAGTAAAATATAGACTACCGTTTGCAGAATGTGTAAAAATACAAGCAGTTCCGTCTTGCTTTAGAAAAGAAAGAGCAAGAGTGGGGACTGGGGGCTAAGGTTATTTTGTGGTTTTTATTGGTCAATCAGATTTGAGGGTTGTCAGAGGCAACCCTGTTGCAGTTTTGATCCAGTCATGTTTTTCACTGTTTTATATTACAAAGATTTTAGTTGTACATGGTGAATTTTTCACTGGTTTGGGATTGATGGTTTTAAAAAATAATACCTGCTAGGTTTTTGCTACTAATGGTTGCACATGTCTCGGATCCGTAGAAAATTTCAATGTTTCATATGCACAGAGTGCGTCTTGGATGTGTGAATTATTTAGTAGGTGATACCTTGACATAAGCCAACCAATTTGACCGGCATTGGATGATGAAAAACTTGGAATGTTGATTGAAATGGCACGATGCTTGCCACTGGCAATGTGTTCAACTGTTGCAACAAACCATTAACGATGACATTTTTTAATGCCTTGATATGTATTATTTATATGGGTAAAGTACATTTTTGTTAGTTTGTGGAAGCACAGATTCCTTGTAAGCGTGCATAATTAGATTCTATATTTATTACCTTAATAGAAATTAATGTAGTGGTCTGGTTGTATATGTAATATAATATTGCAAAATGGTCAACTTAATTTTTATCCAAATGGCAACATTTGAAAAATGAAAAATAATAATTAAGAATAAAAAAGAAAAAAGAAAAAGGAGTGGCAGGCCTTCGTGATTGCAACTCTGTTTTAAAATTTCATTCATAGTTGACTAAGTGATGAATTTAAAACAAATATTTGAGCTTCATAATGAAAAAGGTATATTTTATCTTCATCTAATTGTAACTGTCATTAATTCTCGTCTAGACTAGCATACAATGTCCTCATTGTATATATAGATTTCTAGACATAACAAGTATGTCTTGATTTAATTGGGATGACTATATTTTGGCCTGTTCAATAGACTCGACTTTCTAGTTCTGGTTTAGTTAACAAAATTGAGAGCGAAGAATATGCAGTTTTCCTTGCAAGGTGAAATGAAAAATAAAAAAAAAAATGCAAAGAACGTGCTTTGCAGAAATGCAGCACATTAACAAACAAACACAAATAAACATTTCAAGATAATTGGACATGCTTACGACTCATGACTAACGAAACGGTCCACTCCTACATTGAAAAATCAGTCAAACATTAACAAGGAACAAATTCAGTTAAAAACCAGACAACTACATAAGACAAACATCCTACATCATCATCCTATAAAAACTCCTCCTGCTTCTTTCTGTCAATCTATACTCTTTTTCGAAAAATTTCTTTCTAACATAGTACTATGGAACTTCAGTTCCTTAATAGTGGTGCCAATAATACTACTAGTTCCTATAAATCAAGAAATAGGGGTCCTAACAAGAACAAGTTTGTCGGGGTGAGGCAAAGGCCATCGGGCAAATGGGTCGCAGAAATCAAGAACACAACTCAGAAGATCAGAATGTGGCTCGGGACATTCGACACCGCTGAAGAGGCTGCTCAGGCTTATGATGAAGCTGCTTACCTTCTTCGTGGTACAAATACGCGAACCAATTTCTTGAATAACGCCCCCTCCAATCCGGCCCTTTCATTGAAAATCCGGAATCTCCTTGATCAAAAGAGGGGCCTAAATAAAACCACAACTCCTATTCTTGCTTCCACAAATAGTACTCCTAGAAAAAATACTAAGCTCGAAACCTGTCCAAAAAATGTTTCTAGTACCAAAAGTATTTCTCCTAGTAGTTCTCAATATAGTACTAGTGTCAGTTCTCAAACTAGTTCTCTAGTTTGTCTGTCCAATCCGGTCAATTTTGAGGACGCTTATAAGCCGGATTTGAGCTGTTTCACTGGAGGATACGAAATGTGCTTCCCAAATCATGATCAATCTTCTTCTTTTTTGATGGATTTTGATAAGATCTATTCATTTCAACAAGATGGTTTTGATGCAGAAAAAAGAGTTGGCGAGACGGTGACTGATGAGCAATTTCCTGATTTTGAACGTATGAAGGTCGAAAGACAGATTTCAGCTTCACTTTACGCTATGAATGGGATTAGTGAATACTGGGATAACATCCATGATTCAAACGATCCTTTGTGGGATATTTCCATGCTGCAAAATGTACCGCTCCAGTACTAAGATTAATTTCTTGTGATCTGATCATATTTTCGACAGATTGTGGCAGAGTTTTAGTTTCTCTGAAAAGTTGTAGGACCGGACCGGGGAAGTTTGTATCCCACTACTTCAGTTTATACTTTGAATTAAAAAGAATCATTTGAAAAAAAACTCGCATTTTCTAAACATGCGCGTGTGAAAATCTTGCTTTTGTACCTGACAAGATGTCCTAAAAGGCCAAAAATTAGCCTCTGAAAAGAATAACATGAAAATTAGGACGTTTATAAATTAATGCTTGTATGATATTTTATCTTGATGATGAAAGTAAATCAAGATATAATCGAATCTTTGGACGGAAAAAATGAAGATACTACAAATTTTTATTAAGAACCAAGTACTAGTGTTTTGGGTAAAATTTTAGATTATATATGAAAAAAGATTGTTATGCCTTCTCGAACTTTAGAAAGAAGATGATAAACTAGCAATCTTGAGTTGAAATGAATAGATTGAAACATGATAATATATATTTGGTCGGCAATCATTTTCCGTTAGGAGAGGAGCAGGCATTACTATTTCTATTAGTCAAACTAATAGATATGTACATAATAGACGAGAAAATCACGCCTTCATTAAGATGAATGATACAAAATAGAAGTTTGTTTTAGGATGAAACCTGGGATACTAGTTAGTTTAGCAAATCTTTAGTACTACATGTACTTTTCGTTGATGGCAAGAGGTATAACACATGTTAAAGCATCCTACTATGATAAATTCTTGATCAAATCAATATCAACAATGCAGTAAGAACAATTAAGAAACGTTAAATGTAAAACTTTAGAAGTTTTTGTCGTTTAAATTGTAGTTATTAACATATTAGACAAGGCTAAAACCTCTGAATATTCATTTGTCTCCCTGTATGGTCAACTGTTTGTTTAAACTAGAAAATTGAAAATACTATAAATTAATGTCTATTCTTGATCATTAAAGATATCGAAGTGGGTCTCTTATTCACCATGGCGCCTCATAGTCAAGTTATAGGGTAAATAAGGTAAGAACATGAATAGAGAGCAACTACATTTTTGCACCTTGGACGGATGACTTTCCAAAAAGCAAATATATTCATTAAACATGGTTCTTGTCGACATTTTCTAAAACGTTTTAAGTCATTGAATATCGTCCTTGTTACAATTTTTGAATCAATTGTTGTTGGGAGTCGCTACTTGGATCAATTGTTATTATATATTTATTTCACTTTAAATCTGTTCCCATTAAAATTTTAATTTTTTTTTTTTAAAAAAAATACTATCTTCATTCACATCACATTTTAATATTGTCCACATTAAATTTATCAATTTAAACACTTTACATCCACACCATTTTTATATATCTATCCCTATTATAATTTCAAAATTAAAAAAACAAAAACAATTATATTCATCCCCATTGATGAAAACTGTGATCTTTCCTTCATCAACATCATGAATCACATTCAATTTGAACCACTTATGGTAAAGATGAATTGCCACCACGTCGAATTTATAGTATTTCATATATTCCAGAAGTTCTTGATGGAACATATGCATAGCCTTCAAATTGCCAAATCCGGGATGAATAGTAAAGATCCTGCATAAAAGTTGAGAATGAGAAGAATTATTGATTTGGCTTTAGTTGACCAAGATATTTTATGAATATTGGAATTTTAATTAAACACAAATTTTAAAAGAATGTAAAAAGGTTCAAAAGAATTTAATGAAAATAAATATTAGTAGATGAATTTAGAGAGATATAATTTTTACATAAAGTTAAAAATATTATATAATTTTTTTTTTTAAATGGATAGATATGTAACAATGTGGATGTAAATAAGGACTCCCTTGTTGTTTTAATCTATATATGCTTGTTTTAGGGAGCCGTTATTTTCATCAATCATTCTCGTATATATAAATCCATCGTATTACAATTTTAATATATTTTTTTAAAAAAAGAAATACTATATTCATCCCTAAATCTCCACTTTGTCTCCCTGCAACTCTGCTACCAAAATAGTCCATTCTACTATGATCTTCCTGCATTAAACCCTTCATCTTTACACACAAAATTCACTTTTTATTAAAAAAGAAATTTCACATATTTATATAATGGAGATAGATTTCCATTTGACCTCGTATTTCATCCCTCTCACAATCTCGTTGCTGCCGGATTAATCATAGCCAGCTCCTACTGTAAGTTCAATTCATATTTCTGATCCTTTTTGGTCCTGAATATTTTATGTTTTGTTGGAAGTGCGTGCTCATATCCAATCATGTAGAGCACTTCGTTTCGTAATTAGTTTATTTAAACTATTATTAAACGTTATTTTAATTCTCATTATTTTCAAAATACATTTTTCTCTGTTTTTTTTAATTATATATTTTTCAATAAAAAAAATATTACATGCAACTTCAAAACATTTTTTTATTCTTTAACCACATATTTTTCATCAATCTACTATTCCAAAATGCATAATTAGAATAAAAATAGGATTTAAACATGCACTAATTTTGATCAACAATTCTTATATATTTATCCCATTCTTACATAAGGTAAAAAAAAAAAAAATGTAATATAAAAAATGAATAGATATAATAGAATAGTAGATTAATAGATGCTTTCTTATTTTTATCTTGCTTTGTTTCTTTTATAATTTTATTTTTTGTTTCAAGCTTCTCCATTGCAAAAATTATCTTATCATGAATTTATGAAATATTGAAATTTACCACTCGTCGAGACTAAAAGTTATCAAGATCTCAATATTTGTTATCGAACAATATTGAATTTTGTAAATTTCTTTTAACGTGAAAATAGAACATATTTGGGCTTAAAATATTAATAATCACTTAAAAATGAAAAAGAAAAATCACAAAGTTGTAGGGGGAAAAAGAAGAAGAGAAATTGGAAGTGGAATTATGCCTATGTTTGGTCTTCTTAACTAAAATGCATTTTTTTCCTTTCCAATTTCATATTTTTCAATAAAATAATATTGCACGTAAATTTAAAATTTTACTTTCTATTTTAATCAGATATTTCTTTAAAAAATGATTATTTAAAAATTCATTTTCCCCAAAATACGTTAAAATGGAGCCCAAACATGGCCATACAAACGAAAAGCACAAAGCAAAGCTGTAATGGGTATTTAACTACGTTGTCACCTTACCTTACCTTTCCCTTTCTAAAATAAGATGAGGAAACATTTGAATCGAACATTTCTACACTTCTGCTGCATGAAATGAAATCAAATTTATAAACGCTCCACAATTTTGCATCAGCAGATTCATTTATATCTGTTAATTCCTTTTCGGTGTTCAGCTCAGCTTCACTTATTTTACAATTTATAATTTGTTTGTGACAGTTCAGTTTTCAATTAAATCAGGTAATTGAAAAAATATTAGAAACCAATCGACCCAGCTCATCGATAACTGTTCTTTTGTTGAATAAACATTATTATATTGGGTTTTCAATTCCATGCTAAAATATTTACTGGGTGTATCATATTTTGTGTGTTCAGTATATGCTGCGAATTACATATATATTATCGTTCTTGATTTTTTTTTTTTTCCCGATTTATCTGTTTGCTGTTGTTTTGAATTTTTTTTCTTATTTTATGGATAAATAAATTAAAGTATTGGGTTTTCTTTGATCGAGTGTTTATCTTTGTTGTTATTAATTCTGAAACTCGAAACCCTTTATTTGTTTAGTGTAAAAGGGTAAAGGAATAGAAAGGAAAGATATTCGTTCATAAATTGAATAAATTTAGTTAAATTTAGAGAAATGTTAAGTTGCCTCTGTAATTCCTTTGGAAAGATCGAATCTTTTTATTGTATGTGCTGGCTATTCTGTTGTTAGTCATTATATGATAACCTACTTAACCTTAAAGAAGGCAAAAGAAAAATAGCTTTTTTCTTCCTTTTCCTTTTGTTTCTCGAGTGAAGAGACTCTGGTGGAAGAAATGATCATGATTTCTTAAAGGCGGAGGGCCGGTGGCTGGTGCAAGCGGCTAGCTTTTATATTGACAGTAGTAGTTTCTTGTGGCAGTATCTTATTGACTGTTGCGTGCCAGTGTTTGATGCTTAGACTGCGATAGAGATGATGCAGTTTGCAACACACCCCCTTACCTGCATGTCTTATTTATTTTTTGATCAATGCCTTACACGTGCACAATTATTATAAATATGTGACGGCAAGACTTGAACCAAGATCTTTTGCATGATCCGATACCATGTTCAACCATCCTATCTAAAAGCTTAAATCGTATTTAAATTTAGTCTTGTTTGTGGTTAACTATGCTTGACCTTGAATAGGGCCGGCTTACAAAGTGTGTAAGCAAAGAAACTGGTTTGTATATTTCTCCGTGTGCACCAAAAGCTTGCAATTTCAAAGATGTCTAATGTGGAGGGTAAAAAGATTTCAATGCAGCATATAAAACTGGTAAGCATTTGAGCTCGTATTTTTATTATTGAATATATATCTGCTGGTTTACTACTTCTGAAATTGGGTGAAGAAGAAAAGGTAGCAAAGAAAAAGGTGTTTTGTTGTATTAAAACTTAAGATGGCAAAAAGACAAGGGATAATGCTTTTGGTTTGAATTTGACCATAACTTCTGAAAGTAGAGGAAATGCATTTTATGTTATTGTTTTACTCATCAGTGTTTCTTTAATGTACCTACCCACTCTATGTTAGGTAATTGTAAGATAATCTATGTCTCTGTTTTCCTTTTCCTAAATATTTTATGAATACTTTAAAGTAATTCTCATTTACTCTATTCTCAGCCGGAAAATAATGTGTGTTGTTCAACCGAAACTCATTGATCTTGGAGTGACTTTTTTTAAGCATATTTTGTACCTTTTCATTGAAGTTAAAAATTAATGGAAGGTACGTGGCAACATAAATTTTTATGCGTCTATCTAGTGTTTTGAATATTAATTTGATTCTATTTTTCCAAGTTAATTAAAGAATATACCAATAAACAGCTTCCGTTAATTATCCCAAAATAATCGAGGACGACTTTTCTATAGTATAAAATCCTTTAAAGAACGGATCTGGAAATCTTTCCATTTGTTGTAATTCTTCAGGCCAATAATATATATGCTAGGTTGTCTTGGTGTAACCTTAGACTTCTACTTTAGGAAGAAAGCCTTTTTGCTTTTCTTTCATCAAAGATATTAAAAATATATTTGAGCTATAATGATTGTGTTTTTCTTTTCTCGAGATAAGAAAGGAGTGTTTTTCCTTGTCATACAAAGGGAAAAATTGTTCATTAAATGATATAATTCTCCTAGGTTCCTATTGATCCATTTGCTAACACCAGCTGACCAATGGACTGTAAATGAGATCGACAGAGATTATATTATGATTATATTGCCATTTTTATATGATTTTATTTATCATATTAGGACGATCACATACCATAGGCGTACAATACCATATTAGATTGATTATATACCATAGTTATACATATCTCTATTCTATATAATAAAAGGACCCCATAAGGGAAAATCATTCGGCCTAAAAACTTTGTCATGGTATCAGAGCTTACCCCTAAAATCCATTGTTGAATCTTTAATTTTTGGCTTCTTTCTACCTTCGGTGTGGTCGAAGTTAGGTGCTTAAATTCTTTGCTCTGGGTATTCAAGATTTCTGGGTGGTTTCTCGCGTTGGATTGTTTGGGTTGACCGATCTATGGTTGACATCTTCGTTGGTATAGATCGCCATCTTCAATGCAGCGGTGGTGTTGTTCGATTGCAGCTTGAGCAGGTTTGGTTGGAATCGATTATCTGTGGCTGCGTTTGGTAGGTGATCAGAGTTGAATCACCGGCGTTTCTATAGGTGCGATCGATGCGATACGCGTCTCTATGGTGTTATCTGTGTGGGCTCAGTGGTGTGGGCGTCTCTGTGATATCATTTGTGTGGGATGCCTGGACTGTGATATTTGAGGCTCAATTGACGTAGTCATTTGTGTGGGCTACCTGGGTTTCGGCGTGGACTGCGATAATTGAGGATCAATTGGCTGTAGTCTGATTCTTTATGTAGGTGGTGAGTGAGGTCTAATTGCGGTTTGTTTTTATTGTAATTATTTTTTTATGCTATTAATTCCGTTGTGTGGGCTGCCCCTTACAATTGAAATTTTAAGTTGAGTGATTTCTCTACGGTAAGGAGATATGTCGGTTGAAACATTTTATGTTAAGTTTACAAGAAAGAATTACCCTGTATGGGAATTCCAGTTCAAGATTTTTTAAAAGGAAAAAGAGCTTTGGGGACATATAGATGGGTCCTCTAAAGCACACGAGGATGCTAAGGATCTCGGTGCGTGGGAAACGAATGATGCTTGTATTATTTCTTGGATTTTGGGATCTATGAAGGCGCATATGGTGAATAATTTACGCTCTTTCACTACTTCTAAGGAGGTGGGAATACTTAAAACGAATCTATTATTAAGACAACAATGCACGGCGATTTCAGTTGGAGTTAGAGATTACCAACTACACTCAAGGCAATCTCACTATTGAGCAATATTATTCTGGTTTTCGAACTTGTGGAGTGATTCCAACATAATTCATGCTAAGGTTCCTATAGTGGCTCTATCGGCTCTACAAGAGGTTCAATAGGTTAGTAAGCGGGATCATATTCCTATTAAACTACGACATAAATTTGAAGTTGCTTGGGGTGAGTTTATTGAATCGCGATCCGGTTCCCTCTTTGGATGTATGCTTGGGTGAACTTCTACGTGAGGAGCAACGACTGTCTACACCAACTACCATGGGAGCTGATATGTCCTCTGATGAGGTGAACGTTGCTTATGCCACACAAAGATGGGGAAAGGGTAAACTTGCAAAGGATACGGTCATATTGCTTGCAATTGTCCTTGGAAAGTCTGCAATTATTGTAAGCAATCAGGGTATATCATCAAGAACTGTCTCATACAACCTCATAATCGAAAAGCTCAAGCACTTCAAGTTAATGTTCAGGATTCTACTCCCACACTCTCCCAAGCAAGCACTAGTCAAACGGCTCTTACCCTGGAAATGCTTGAGCAGATGATTTCCCCTTTTGTGCTCTGGGATTACAAGGTAAGAGTCAAGTTGTTTCTTCTCCTTGGTTTGTTTATTTTTTGAGTGTCGAATCATATGACATGTTGTTCCAATTCAATGCATTATATCCGACGTTATACTGGTACACAACACATTTAGATTGCTAATGGCAGTATCTTTCCGATTACTGTTGTTGGTTATATTGTGTCTTCCTTTGATAATATATTTGTATATCCCGAGCTTATCTATCAACTTGATTTCGATTGATTAATTAGTTGATAATAACTGTGATGTGCATTTCTCTCATGCTGGTTGTCTTGTACAGGATCGGGTAGTGGAAGGTGATCGCGAAGGGGCATAAAGTCGGAAAATTATTTCCATTACAATTTAATATTCCTACTGTTGTGTCTTTAGCTTGTACTGGTGTTAGACTTATGTATGAAATTTGGCATAAAAGATGAGGGCTTTGGATCACTTTAATTTTCTCATTTTCTGAAATGTGATTTTTTGGGTAATAAAGATCAGTCTTGGTTTTCCAATTTATCTTTCAACTTTGACGTTTGTAAACTTGAGGTAAGTAAGATTCTTCCTTATCCAACTCATGGCAGCCGTGCTAATAAATGCTTTGCGATTATTCGTAGTGATATTTGGGTTGTGTCACCTATCACTTAACATGCCCATTATAAGTATTTTGTGACATTTATTGATGATTTCAATCGTTACACTTGGATATATTTTCTCCGTTCTAAAAGTGAGGTTGGTACCACTCTTCAGACTTTTGTAGCTTATATTGAGATACAATTTTCTTCTTGTATTCGAATTCTGAGGTCCAACGGCAGTGGTGAATATATGTCACATCAGTCCCAGACCTTCTTACAACCTAAGGGTATTCTATCTCAATGCTTTTGCCCATACACTCCTCAACAGAACGGGCAGAAAGAAAGATCATCACTTGTTGGAAATTGTCAGAGTTTTGCTCTTGGAATCTTTTATTCCGCCCTAAGCCCTCTCCACTGTTGTGACTCACCTTATTTCCGACTGTATTGTACATGTCCTAGCTATGACATGTTGCATACTTTTGGTTGTATTTTATTCGTTCATTTGCCTCCACATGTACGTCATAAGCTTGCCATTCAATTTGTACGGTATGCTTTCATGGGTTACAGTATTGCTTAAAAAGGTTTTGTTTGTTATGATGATGTTGCTAATCGCTTCCGTATCTCTCGCAATGTGGTTTTCTTTGAAAATCAGTATTACTTCCAACATCTGTCATCTTCTGATTTGGCTCCGCTCATTAGCTTTGATGATTGCTCTCGTCCTATCAAGCATTTTAAATCAAGTGTGATATATCAGAGACGACGGCCTCCAGCTTCACTGTCCCTTCCCGATCTCGATCCCAATCCTATTCCTGATCTTGATCCTTTCCCAGATTCTGCTACTCTTCGGCGATCAGCCTGCATTACTTATCCTCTTGATCGGTATGGTTTCTCTACAACCTTATCTCATTTCACAATTCCTACTTCTTATTCTCAAGCTGTTATCCAATAAGGGAGAAAGCTATGCAAGAGGAATTTCAAACTCTTCTGGAGAGTCATACATAGGATATTGTTCCTTACCCTCCGACATCAAACTTAATGGGTATAAATGTGTCTATTCTATTATGTTCTGCTCTGATGGATCACTATATCGCTATAAAGCTCGATTGGTTGCTTTAGGTAATCGTCAATAATATGGCGTAGATTTTGTGACATTTGCCTCTATTGCCAAAATGACAATGGTTCGTGCCGTTCTTATTATAGCTGCCTCCAAGGGATGGTATTTGCTGTCGATGGATGCTAAGAATGCTTTCTTACATAGTGATATTAAGGAAGAGATTTATATGACACCGCATGCGGGTCTCTTCTTTTTGCCCTCTTTTGAAGTTTGTAAGCTAAAGCGCTCACCTTATGGGTTGAAACGGGCTCCTCGCACTTAATTTGACAAGTTTCGTTCCACTATCCTTGGTTTATCGTTTTCTCAGAGTCAATATGACTCATCTCTCTTCATCTCCCATACGAAGGCGAGTATGGTACTTCTTATTTTTGTAGATGATATAGTTATTACAGTGACCGACTCCGGATTGATATCTCACCTTCAAAACCGACTTAAGGAGTCTTCATACGAAGGATTTGGGCCCTTTACAATATTTCTTAGGTCTTAAGGTGCATTCAAGTCCAGCCGGGACTTACCTACATCAACATAAGTATACAGAGGAGTTGATTACTTTAGCTGGACTTCAGGATGGTAGATATGTTGATACTCCTTTGTAGGTGAATGTGAAATATCGCAAGGAGGAGAGTGATCTTCTTCTAGAACCCTCTTTATATCGTCAATTGGTGGGTAGTTTAAATTACCTCATATTACATAACCAGCTATCTCTTTTGCTGTCCAGTAGATTTGTCAGTTTATGCACGCCCATGACACTTTCACTTGGCCATAGTCATTCGTATTATTAGATACTTGCTGGGTACACTTAATAAGGGCCTTTTCTTTCTTGCCAATTCTCCTCTGAGTTGGTTAGTTATAGTGATACTGAGTAGGCTGTATGTGCAGATACTTGTTGCTCAATTACAAGTTGATGTATGCTTCTTGGGATTGTGTTCATTTCATGGCGAGGTAAGAAGCAAGATCACGTCTCTAAATCTTCTACTGAGTTTGAGTATCGTGCTATGTCTTCTGCATGCTCTGAGATTGTTTGGCTTTGAGGTCTTCTAGTGGAGCTTGGCTGTCATCAGCTTGAGCCTACTTCTCTTCATGTTGACAATACTAGTATCATTCAAATTGTTGCTAACCCTGTGTTTCATGAGCGCACTAAGCACAACGCACTAAGCACATTGAAGTGGATTTGTCACTCTATACGTGAAGCTTATGATGGTTGTCTTATTACACTTCCCCATATTAGATTTTCAAACTGCCGATTTGTTTACCAAGTCGATGACTCGACATGTCATCGTTTCTTGTCAGCAAATTGATGATTCTTGATCCTCCAACATCAATTTGAGGGGGGTGTCAATGAGATCAACGGAGAGATTATATTACGATTATATTGCCATCTTTATATGATTGCATTTACCATAGGATTACATATCATAGGTGTACATTACCATATTAGATTGATTACATAACATAGTTGTACAGATCTCTATTCTATATAAAGAAAGGTTCCCAGAAGGGAAAATCATTCAGCCTAAAAACTTTGTCATGGACTGGCTGCATTCTTTTACAAGTCAATATTAACTATAAATTCTGGTTTCTGAAATCAGTGAACGTATGTGATAGATAAAATTTGAGTCCTTACTAAATTTATGTAACGACAAATAAATATTTTACTACATTTGGTTTGATATCAACGGATTTTTATATTTTGAGGGTTTCTATTTGTTATTTCTATGTTCAACTACAGTAATATCATTTTTTAACAATATTTACTGTCATTGCATAAGATACTTTAAATAATAAGACATTTGGCAGCACAATCTCTTCCTGTTGATTTCAATGAGGAGGAAAGGAAACAAGAAAATAATATCCAATTGGACAATATATGTCAGTTTTCTTATTATTCCATTTGATCTATGAATATTTCAGGTGGAAAATCGTATAGAACGGTGTCTCCAACATTACATGAATAAGGAAGAAGTTGTGAACACTCTTATTCAGGACAACGTAGATCCTCGTTTTACTGATATAGGTATTTTAATTCGTGTTTAACTGATAAACATCCTCGAGACTTCAGGATTTATCAAATTTGGGAAATTGCAACAACAATCATTTTGTTCTTGAACTTTTGAACATTCAGGACAGTAGTGTTCTGATACTATTGGTCCTCTATGACTAGTTGCCCATTGTCGTAGCTCACTGCATCATTTTCTCTTGTAGCATTTCCTAGAGAGTTGACTTACCAGTCAAATGATGCGTTGACTTTTCCTTTCTATATGTTTTCAAGATTTATTCTACTTGCTTCTAATGCAAGTTATTTTACACTAGAAGGTGATTAAAAAGGTTCCATAATTCGCTTAGTGTGTTGCATTAAGAGCGTGTCTCTAGGAAAATATTAAGCCCACACAGGACCGAAGCTTAACATATCTTATCTAAAAACTCGCAATTCATTTTTATTTATTTATTTTGATGTCTTCACAATTCTTGTTTCCCACATTTTCTGACTTTATCATGTCTTTCACGCAGTATAGTAATAATGTTGCATTTTTGTAGGCCTTCTATTTGTAATTATGTCACCTGTAGCTAGTATAATTTGCTATCTGTCTTCCAGTTTGGCGGAGGCTTGAAGAACAAAATCCAGAATTTTTCAATGCTTACTACCTTAAGTTGTTGGTGAAGGAACAAATCATGGAATTCAACAGGTTGCTCTCGGAACAGGTGGAGCTGATGTGTCGAACAAGATCAATTGGGATGTCCTCCATACCCACGTCCAATGGATCTCATGTTTCACCTAGTAAGACAGCTTTCTACTTAAATACTTCAAAGTGCTTCAACTGTTTTGCTCTCTCTTTAGTCTTTATCATAGTGTGGGCAAATTCATATAATATCTAAGTTACTCTATAGTGGTTTTCATCATTTGTTCACAGGAAAATGTTCCAAGAATGTGTAGACCGGGCACAATAAACATTACTATATCAACATAACAAATGTCATTCTAGGGGGATGCAATAATTAATTCCATGGAAAAAAGCAGTGGCCTGGTTGGGACCACTGAGGGAAAGATAAAAATTGTAGGCCCTTTACACATAAGCTGCGGAAGGCATACTTGTTGATTCATGTATTCCAAGGATAAGGTGTATTCTTGGGACTTTCTATGGTGGGCTAAAAATCAAATTCCACTGGAATGTTGAAGGAATGTCTAACTAGTCATCTAGCTTGAAGGTTAGGTGTTGTTTTAGCAACGACCCTTCTGAAAGCTTTTGTTACGGTGCTCCTGATCTTCATGACCTTCAACCGTAGTTTTTAATCCATTGTCAATGAGAGGAAAAGAACAGGGAGGATAACTTGAAGGTTTAAATGACAGTTGTGCCTTTTTCTTAATAATTTCTTTATAGCAAAAATTACATCACTTATTGTTTCAGGTCTACCATTGAATTCCTTTCAGCCACTTCTTACTTGATAAGTTTACTATTGTAAATATTTTCTGCACCTTCATTAGTACTTCTACTGCTCCGGACCATCAGATTCGAAGAACATGCATAAGTGTTTTAAATCAATCCCTTGACAAGAGAAAGCATTCATATTAATCAGCGGCATTTCTTGGTTAAAGAAATTGTTAATGCTCCTGCCGCATTCCCATCCCCTAGGAGAAGTTGTAGAGCTCATTTAAGTACTCTTGTACCACTTCTCATCGTGCCGGGTGCTCCTTAGAGGTGGCAATTGGGTTCATTTGGACCTAGATGGATGTCAAAAGTTTTGTTGAGAAAAGGGTTGAGACACCTGTCAACTCGTATCCTCCCATTTTCGCTAATACGAACTATAATATCTTAAAACCAAGGAAAAAAAAGAAGAAGAAGAAGAACCGCATAAGCAAGCAACCCCAACCCCAACCCCAACACTTCCCATCCTGCCATACCCCCTCTCTCTTCAACCACCAGTACAGTTTTTTGTCTAATTATATACACAAAATGCAAGAAACAATGAAGCAGTAAATCTCATTTACACCTCATTAAGAAAAGGTCTTTTTGGTGCTTTTTTAGCTGTAAACCCAGTAAAAATGCTGAATAACTGATTTTAATTAGGAAAGCGATCTTCATTATAATCACTCCGTAGCTAATCTATAATACGCCTTCTCTCAGCAATGGTTGATTCTTCACCAAAAAGTGGTTGTGTTTGATCTTGTTGGTTGTTGGTGGTAGAGCGTTGTGATTTATGGCAGGAAATGATTGGGAGGAGCTAGTTATCGTGCCCTGATAGTGATGGGACATGCCGATGGCTAGGCACACAGTCACAACAAAGGTTGGACGTGCAGCAAGCTGTTCCAAAGGCAGACACCCGGAGGCAGTATATGGCTTATCTCAACCTATTGGCAGGCACTTCTTTCACTAGTAAATATTGAGAATGTTAAAAAGAACAAGATTTGCTCGTAATGAGAGTCCTTGTGGTCTCACGGATGATCCATCAGAGATGTCTCTTAATAGGTGGGACTTGCTAGTGTTGAAATAGGGTAACTCTTAACATTCGAAAATGCACAAGAATGTTCTTATTAGAAGTGTTAGATAGGTTTATTTAAGTTGATGCTACAACTTCCTTGGTTTTGAAATATTATTATATTATTGTAGTCTAGGTGGTGTTCTTTTTACAATGTTAATCTCCCAAAACTTATTCCGGTTGCTAAATTATGCAACTTTATGGTGCATGTGATAATATCATATTATATAGTTAATTTGAGATATTTTATTTCACTAGTACGCACATGTCTGATCTTATAAACTAAGAATTCAGTACAAAATATCTGTGACTATAATGGTCTCCTCCTCTCCTTGCATGTCGTTTTGTTTTATTGGAACTCGTTTTAAATGGGATGCAGTATACTTCCTGCTCTACAGAGCTTAACTAGTATGTCTATCTGACAACAGAGGATGTGCAGCAGCCAAATGCATTTAATAATTGTGGATCATCAATCCAGTCTTGTGTGCAAGAAACTCTTGATGTATCTGCTCATGGTAGAAAGACGGGTGTTTCACCAAACTTGTTCTTGGGTCAGCATTCAAATGTGGAATTGGCACAAGCAACAAATGGGAAGGTTGTCAAAACAAAAGCTGGTTATGCTGGCAGTTCACCTTACTACTTGAGTGCACAGAGCAATTTAGTGGAATCACGTCCTCTGATGGGTGATGCATCTGTATCATCTTTCACTAGCTTTGAGCCCAGTGCACAGCCCCTGAATGACATGCTCTTGGGTGGAAATGCTCCATCATTTGGATTTTTGGGGCAAATTCCTCAAAGTCAGTTTTGGTCCCCAGACATGGCAGCTGATTTCTGCAATAGTTCTGGTTTGCTCTCTTTCCCTCTACATAAACATATATGTACACACGCACACACAACAGGTGGAATTTCATATCAAAGATTGCGATTAGGTACTGTTTGATGTGTTTTGAGTCTGTCCCTCTTCTGTGCAATTTCAGAATTACTGGAGAGTTACTCTAGGATTCCCATTCTATCAACCGGTGTGAACAACTTTATGAATCCCCATGGTAGGTGTGATCACTCGTCAGACCTTTTGGTTGTTCATTTGTTTTGGAGAATAACTAATATTTGCATCTTGGAATTCAGGAGACATGGAGAGTGTGGATTCTGTATCTGAAGGGTTACGATATCAAGGTCATGGTAGTGATTGATGGACTGATGCCATTGTACCTTTCTACACCTATAGATATGACAAATAAGAAATTTGTGCATTTGCACTTTTCTTATCAAACCTGATTGGCTACATTATTTAAGTCATTTTTCTTTTTATTCCCCATATTACATCTTGGTTTGAAAGAATGTTCAACCTCATGTTCCTCTCATCAGTATCATATATGCTGATTATGCTCAGTTTTGTCTTGTTTAGTGTTGTTTGATGTCTTGTGGCGAATTCCATGCACTTTTTTCAGATATAAATGTAGTTGGATCATCAACAAAACGTTAACTGGGACTAATTATGTTGTTTGTTTAGTTGAAAAGGGAAATACTGATGTAGTACTTGTCCAGCCCTCCAAGTTCATGCTTGGTAAACATTTCTGTAGGAAATCATGTTGCAAAATTGTAGTCTCACGATGGTTATTAGGAAGTAGCCTTACTTTTCCTTTCCTGCTAGAACAGGGAATTCTCTTTATTCCTTTACTGGCTATTGGCAAATCAATTTGTAAAACTGGGGTTAGAAATCACCAAAAGATTTGCATATCAAACTTGGTGTAGTTACTTTGTTTCTTAAAAAACTGCCATTTATTATTTTTCTGTGTCAGTTTGTAATCTATTTGATTTTTTGTGTGATTCTGCAGATCCTACCACACGGATTGAACTTTTTGTAAATTTGGTTTCACCTACATGGTAAAGACTTCAGACATCTTTAAGGAAATGAACTTTGATTTGGAGTCTGTTTTATTGCATTGTCTTTTTTCTATTTGAATGTTTATAAAGCAGATATTACACCTTTGTTAGGTTGTCTTGTAACTTTGAGAGTGATACATTAGCGTAATGGTTTTAAAGCTGTATGAATATGGCAGTATCTTTGTATACTGTCCTTCTCTTTTTTCCTTTATCAGTTCTGTAATTATCTAGAATGAAATACCTTTTCCAGGATCTGCTTGTTTATATCTGAAGACATTCAACTGTTCCAGCACGAGCTTTGTTGGGTTATAACATTATATTGCAAGTTAAATTCTAGCAATTTGTTTCGTTCTCAGTCTGAGGAAGTTCAATAAATTTTCATTTGGTTACCTACAGTTTGAGAGCATTTGCATTGCCCCCCAAACATCTTGAATTACAGAACTTTGAGTTCAGCGTTTGAACGGTGGATGAAAACTTCTGCTCCATTTCCGTCAATCTACTGTTTTTTGTTAAAATTGAATGTAATTTTCATTTCAGTTAAATAAGTCATGCTTTTTTCAACTATGCTTATTCCAAACAATATGAAAGAGGTTCTGTACCAGAAGTAAAGGAGGGTATTTACTACTTAGCTAAATGGGTCGTGCTATTTCAAGAGAAATTAACAAGAAAACGCCCCTAGGAGATCTGAGAGTCGAGCCAAAAATAAATAATTCAATTTCAGATAGATTATTTCAAACTTGAAAATCAAGACTGAACGACCATTTAACTAGCACTATTCATGTCGTGACCAAGCAATATTATAGGCAGACGTTACTATGACATTTGTAATTAGAATTAGAACACTAGATCATATTACTGCAAACACAATTTCAACAATGACTCATCCAAAGAAGCATGAAAACACAATGACATAACGGGAGAAAGACAGTAGCCCAACCACCACAATTTCGAGAAACTTAGAGAGGCCGATCACTTTAATAATCTTCGCCTTCGCCTTCATCTTCATCATCTACACCCTCAGCACCAACTTCTTCGTAATCTTTCTCAAGTGCAGCTAAATCTTCACGAGCTTCACTGAACTCACCTTCCTCCATTCCTTCACCAACATACCAGTGAACAAATGCCCTCTTGGCATACATCAGATCAAATTTATGGTCAATTCGCGAAAACACTTCAGCCACAGCAGTGTTGTTGCTGATCATGCACACAGCTCGCTGCACCTTGGCAAGATCGCCGCCAGGTACCACTGTTGGAGGTTGATAGTTAATACCACATTTGAAGCCAGTTGGGCACCTGTTAAAGTCCAGGGGGGAATATTTTCAGAATGGACGGGTCATAAACAAAGGACAACATAATTGCCTCTAAATAAACAATGCTCAGAGTAGTTAAATCGTCTAACTGGGTATTAAATAACTAAAACATGCAGGGGAATGGAAAGTTCTAAACGCACAATTCATAGTTGATTTTGTATGCTAGGTTCACCCCTGAAGTGGCCCGTGCTTTTTATTGAGAGGGCACATGCTTCTGCATGGCTGCCAGGTTGGTAACTGCTTCGAACCAATAGAGGTATATTTGACTCGCCTGAACTTTTTGGACCTTGTCAAGACTTAACTCTTATTGCCACCAAGTCAACTACCCAGAAAGAATATTTCAATGTATTCTTTTTAAGACCCAAATCACAAAACCCAACGAAAAAAAAAATTACCTGGCTCTTTCCTCATTATTACGAGTAAATATTTGTCAAGATGCAATGAAATATGATTTTTCAATAAGTAAACCTTGCAAAGCTATCATTCTATATATAAATTTATTTCTTCAGCTTTACAATTAGTTTCCTTTAGCCAATTTATACTCGATTTCCTTACCAGTCAACAAACTGAACAGTCCGTTTTGTTTTGATAGTAGCAACGGCAGCATTCACATCCTTGGGAACAACATCTCCTCGGTACATCAGGCAACAAGCCATGTATTTCCCATGTCTTGGATCACATTTTGCCATCATACTCGAGGGCTCAAATACAGCATTAGTAATCTCAGGGACTGATAGCTGCTCATGGTATGCTTTCTCGGCCGAGATCACAGGGGCATATGATGAGAGCATGAAATGAATACGAGGGTATGGTACAAGATTGGTCTGGAACTCAGTAATATCCACATTAATGGCCCCATCAAACCGTAAAGAAGTGGTCAAGGATGATATGATTTGAGAAATCAACCGGTTCAAATTGGTATAGGTGGGCCTCTCGATATCTAGAGATCTCCGACAAATATCATAAATTGCTTCATTGTCCAGTAGCACAGCCACATCTGTGTGTTCAAGAAGGGAATGAGTCGAGAGAACGCTGTTGTAAGGCTCCACAACGGCAGTGGACACCTGCAATTGATATCAAAAACATGTCAAGTCACGTAGAACAACTGAGGGCTAATATACCTACAGCTATATGCAGTACACATTGGAAGTTACTTATCAGAAAGTGTTGAAATTCAGTTTACAAAAGCATTCAAAATTTCAAAATATATTCATAAAGCTCTGCTGCTTTTTATAGTGGACAACTGCAACCATGAATGGTCAATGGAAACAAGATCTATTGCCAATTTTCCATAAGTTCATAATTGCGCAAAACATGATAACTTAATAGGTAGAGGATTGAAGTAACTATTAGAATGTTAACTTTAAGCACCTGAGGAGAAGGATAGATGGTGAAGCCAAGCTTTGACTTTTTGCCATAGTCCACAGACAAACGTTCCAAAAGAAGAGAACCTAATCCAGAACCAGTACCACCACCAACAGCATTGAACACCAAAAATCCTTGCAAACCTGTGCAATTATCGGCCAACTTCCTCACTCTGTCCAGGCATACATCAACAATCTCTTTCCCAACTGCAGTTAAATCATCAGAGTCAAATTAACCCACACAATTGGAGATATATATTATAGTGGTGGCACTGGCCTAAGTTTTCAGTGATATTGATTGACACAAACATGTGATTTTCATGTAAACCAGGCATTTTGCCAAAAGGTGTATTAACAGTTACCTGTATAATGGCCTCTTGCGAAATTGTTAGCAGCATCTTCCTTTCCGGAAATGAGCTGTTCAGGGTGGAAGAGCTGGCGATAAGTCCCTGTTCTGACTTCATCAATAACAGTTGGTTCAAGATCAACAAATATAGCTCTGGGGACATGCTTCCCTGCACCAGTCTCACTAAAGAAGGTGTTGAAGGCATCATGTGCTGCACCCACCGAGGTATCACTGCAAAACCACAAACAATTATGCATCAAAATGAGAACTTGTAAACTGAAGAATAATTGAGAGCAAACGAAAAAACACCAAAATAAAATCCAATGTACGAATTAAAGAAACAGATTGCTTTTACATGGCCACTTTGATCAGAAAACCGTGTATCTCTTGTTGTAGGGATTTCACAGTTTACTGAGATTAAATTGAAGTATTTCACATTTTATTGGACTAATCAAAAGAAAAATTATTTTCGTGAATCTTTAATCCCCATGTTATGTTCGTCATGCTATGAATATAGGTCATATGCTATGAATATATAGGTTTCTTTTGAAAATCATTCAGTTTTTCAATATCAATCACGAAGCCTAGATAATTCACATCTAACGTGATAACATAAAAAAAATAAAAAAAAGAGTCAAACAAGATCCGTCTACAAGCTTCAACATTTCAGAAATATATTAAATAGCAAAATGGAACCGCAAATATTTAAACAAAGGGGGAAAACTCAAACAATTACTTCCTGCACCACAAAACAGAATAATAACAATCACCATCAAATTGAAAAAGAAAATACACCAAAAAACCTTATATACGTAAAACAACAAACATACAATGATAGAAGAATATGTACATACGCTAGGATAGATAGAAAGTTGAATACCTAGGCATCATGCCATCGGGCTGGATGCCATGTTCAAGGCAATAGAGCTCCCAACAAGAATTTCCCACCTGAATTCCTGCTTGACCTATATGAACGCTTATAATTTCTCTCATTTTTTCTGGACAAAACCTTTCTCTTTCTAGGTCCTTGATGGCAACAACAATAAGAATGAATTTCCTCTCTCTATATTTGTGAGATTTGAATTAAGAAAGGGGGATTTGATAAATGGTTGGAGTCCGGAGAGTGGCCCCGGCCATTTGACGCCAGCCATAGTATGGGCCCCACATTCGTCGGCCAGTGAAATGACAAAATCAACGCTGTCTTTCTTGTCAATAATTGCCTAACCGGTGAGTAAATAAAGAATTATAAAGGGGTATAATAGGCAATCCCAGAACTGGTCCAGGGTGTACCATGTGCAAAGAGAAATTGTACAGACACAAATTAGGTCACTTGCAATTGGCGGGGAGTGAGGATTTAGGCTGTTATCATGTTGCTGTTATTAAGATATGATGTCATGCAATGCCTTGACTTTTTCTTTTCTTTTTTTTTTTTAACATAAATTTTGTGAGGAGTGAAAAAGAAATATGGGGTCAAAGCACAGAGAAAAGTCATGTTAAATTATTTTATTCAAATGATATTTGTCGAGAATAAATAAATCTTATAGACACTGTACCAAAGATGAACTAAGTTTACTTCGATAAATTATAGATCTAACCTCAAAATCCAAAGTTGGATTTAAGGTAGTGTAAATCACCACGTCTCGAATTCACTAGTAATGCAATTCATCATCATTAAACAATAAATTAGGAAGATCACTGTCTTCTAATCATTATTAATGATGAAAATTGTAGGAAGGATTTTAAATTTAGACAAACTCTTATGGAGTTGTAAATATGGAAAAATAAGGGCCTGTTCTCTTTACCATTTTCAAGCCGTTTTCTGTTTTCGATTTTCCAAAACAGCAAAAATACGTTCTCTTTCCTATTTTCGAAAACGCATTTTTGAAAATAAGTTAAGAAATTAAAAAGAAAACACAAAACGTTTTGAGTATTTTCAGTTATAATCAAGTCAAAATTTTCAAAACTTGTCTTTGGTGTTTTCAAAACAATTTTTCAAAATGTCAAAGAGAACACATTTTTAACAATCTCAAAATGGATATTCAAAACACAAAACTCAAAATGAANTGTCAAAAAGAACACATTTTCAAAAATCTCAAAATGAACCCTCAAAACACAAAACACAAAATGAATTCAAAACTCAAAACACAAAACTGAAACACAAAGAGAACAGCCCCTAAATGTCTCATGTTCTCAATTAGTTTTGAGTTGTCCTCCGTGTACAAACAAATTGGTATAAATCTTTGGGAATGTGGTATTCTTTTGTTGGGCGTTGCCAACTTCCATGATTAATTGGTTGTCTTTCACATGCACACCTTCTCATTCTTCACTGGCTAATTGCTCGCATAGTTTTAACTTGTTTTGGTAGTTTTCAACTTCAAATACTTAGGGTTGCATCCCAAAATGTCTTGACTAGCTAATGATCAAAACAAATAATACATTTAGTAAAATTTTAAATCAAAAAAAATGAAGAAGATAATTTATTGTCATTACATTAGTATATAAATGTTGTTCTTGTGTATTAGAATATTGTTAATTAACTGATCATGCCTGGAGCAAATTAACAGATTGTTATTACTTTATCGAACTATTATTTAAAAGTCCAGTAAGATTGAAGCATTCTTATTCTAGAGAGTGTGAGAAAGCTCTCATAATCCAAACTATTCTTATTGCTTGATTAAAGCATCGGTCCCTAAAGGTTTGAATGTCAAAACTTTTTCTAATAAAAACGTGGAGTCTATGTTTTATTCATATTCATAAACATTTATGTCACTTTTATTTGTACTTTTCGAGAGACGTACAAATATCATCTATTAATTTATATTTAAAACGTTTATAATCATCTCCCAACATCTTTCTTGCCCAAAAAAGCGAGGTTCTTGGTTTAGATTTAAAATTATCCAGAATTGTATGGTGATAATAGTAAGAGTCGTAAAACGTGATTTTAAAAGTGAAAACCTAGAAACGCTACATATTATTTTCTACCTATTTAGTGACACTTATATCAATTTCCCTTGGATGTAGAGTTACAGAAGAAATGGGCCAATTGAAACTACAAAAATATAAGCGGAAATTAGGAAGAAGTTTAATTGGCCTTCCTCAAAAATCTAGCGTTTAGTAGTTGCATTGGGCTTTTTCTGAGTTCACTAAATTTTTTTCTTGGTTTGTTTTTAGGATTAATTAACATGGGGGTCCCAAAAATTTTAAAGGTTTGTGTTTAAGGTCCTTTTGTAATGAAAATCGTCAATTTGACATTTAAAATGTCCAATTTTCGAATAAAACACAAAAGGAAGACTTGAGGTCAATTCTAGCTCAAGCAAACATTTGAGGCACTTTGTACCAAACTTTAGTAACTTGTATAATTCATTTCTTCTTCTGTTTTGATGATTAGTATTTATATTCGCTTAATTATTAACATTTGAATATTTGTAACTTCTAAAATTTTTTAAATGGTCCTGATTTATACCACATGACTTTGCAATGACTTTTAAAAAGAGTATTAAAATCTGAAAGAGCGCGCTGTGCAGGTGCAAGTACAACTGTGTGTAAATAAAACTCTGTTTCCAGTTTCAATTTATGCAAGGAAATATCATTCGTATACTTTAAAGTGTACGTCACGTTTGACATTTCCTCTATTTTAAAAAAATGGTTGGAAGGATTTTTTATTTTTTATTTTTTGTCAAATAATGTGACAAACTGTCAAACTTGGTGTGCAAACATGATTGTTTAGTTTATGCAATACAAAGTAACACGTGTTTGGTTGCAATTTTTTTTGGAAAATATTATTTTGAATTGTGAATTTTTGAAGAATGTTTGTTAAAAAGTAGAAAAAAAATTGGGTTTACATGTAAAATATTTACAATTATATATTATGAAAATTCGGATCATTGACACAAAAAATAGTTTTTAACAATTTTTAAAATGAATTGATGAGACATGGGGTCTCAAAGAGAAGACCTTTGTGATTTTTATAGCCCCATTAAGTTGATATCTTTGAGGCTGTCCTTAGGCCTAATGATTCATTAGTTTGATTTTCAGTGATGGCAGCTTTTGATTTGATCAATGGGGTTGATTTATGAAATTACGAGCTTCGATCGAAATTACACCTAGAGAGGGGTGAATAGTTGATTATGGGGAGAAATCTCAATTGGGTAAAAATTCCGGGCATTTTGCCATTCAACAATCCACTATAATCGAATTATGAATTTACAGACCGCCAAACACAACTACCATTAGTATTTTCTGACCTCCTGACTGCAATTTCCACAACCCTCCTAGATTACGTGCTTCTGCACCAATTCTCAGCTGCAGTTTTCAAAGTCTTCCTAGATTGTGTGCTCCTACACCAACTCCCGACTTTATAAATTCGTCTATATACTATGGATCAACGAAGAACTCCGCGTTCTCCAACAATTGGAACTCCAGTCACATTCCCTCGATCTTTAGAACTCTGACGATGTGTAGAAAGTAGCAGTTTTGTATTTAAATTATTGGTTTGATGTTTTCAATGCCAAGAACAAATCAAAACGTGAAGGTTGAAAGCTTGTTTGATGAAGATAATATGGAGTAGTTAGAATTTTCTCAATGATCAACCTTAAGAAAAATCGTTCAGAGGCTTTCTAGTATTTATACTATAAGTTTGGGGTTGAAGGAGTCGGACAAAAAGGCTTAAAACGCGAATTAAAATTCTTTTGATAATCATATTGCTCGAGCGAAAGTTAGGCGACAGGGTGTCACTCGAGTGAAGGCATGGCAACAAGCTAGCGACAATATTTATGTTTCGACCGCTCGAGCAAAGTCATGGTGACAGTCTAGCGAAATTGCAGCGCCGTTTTTTTCCTTTTATCAATTCTTGAACCCTAGACCTAACACAAATTAATTAACAGTATTTACAACTTACTCATTGACTTTTACAACACATTAAATCTAGTCCTTTTTTTTTTACAGATTTGTCAATCACATTAAAAACCTGACAAGCTCCCCCTTTGACATTCTGTGATAAAACTACAAATCTAAAGTCAAGATAGTAAACATACAGACACGCGACAACTACTACTATCAAACCAATTGTCTTGACTGAAATGTGATTTTTTCTTTGTAAACCGGTTTGCTGAAATAGAAAAATCAATACTTGGTGTAAAAGCACGTGAAATAGTAATATGGATAAACACAATTCAACAGTTAATCATCATCACCTCGTAAAATAAGATGCATTGATTCATGCCAGCTAAATTAAGATGCAATATCAATGTAAACTAACATACCAAAACAAACATTGATATCACTAAATATCAAAACTTAATCTAACTGAAACGAATATTATATACTTCCGAATAAAAAA
Organism: Fraxinus cuspidata; assembly: GCA_903798385.1. Lineage (NCBI taxonomy): Eukaryota > Viridiplantae > Streptophyta > Magnoliopsida > Lamiales > Oleaceae > Fraxinus > Fraxinus cuspidata. The sequence goes on from CAIGRP010031280.1 coordinate 60,123, forward strand.
ATTAACATTCAATGTTAATGTCAAATAAAAAATTTAAGTACATTAAAAACTGGAAGTGTCAAAATTTCCAAATATCGATCAAAATATCTGTTATACCACTCACCCTTTTGTCACAAATGTCAAGTGACCGGTAATTATCATACAATAACCCAAAAATGCATTTGTTAACATGCATAAGTATAAGTAATGAACAGTAACCCTTCCCACATACGTAACTCAAGTTAACATGGAGTAGAATGTATAAGTGACCCATATGTATAAAGTGTCACTAATTCTTTGGAAGTAGGATTCCAAACCTTAATTTTGTAAGAAATGATACGCGAAACACCACTGCCAATAAGTGTATTCCTCTACTTATGAAAGTCAAACCATTTAAAGCACGCTAGAACCTATACAGACAAGCTCATTTTGTATGAAAAATTTATTTTCTCCCTCTGACTTTGAGCATAATTTATTTTCTCAACTTTCAATATTGTAAACTCATTATTATTTATCACATCTTAAGTTCAAGTTCGTTTTCATTAAGCGATTAAAATGTCACATGTAGCGAGTTTTAGGCCGGTTAATCAAAATCAGTTGACCATAGGCACCAGGTTATGAGAAAGCCCGCGGACTTAATTGCTCGAGTCAAATAGGTTCCCAGGAAGAACAAAAGATATTGAGCTTTGTATTACAGGGAATAAATTTGAACTTAGATCTAATAAATAAGGTCAATTTATGTTCAAAGTCACCTTACTAAAATGTGATTGCCATCCAAAATCTCACATACATGGTAAAATCTCACTAACAATATCATAGTATGTGTAGTGCAGATGGTACATGAAGACACATATACTAAGTACTCCATAAATAACCTAAGTCGGCAATGGAAAATATGTTACATCTCATCGATTAAACTCATACTTGATCACAACAAACAAATTCAAGTATGCTGTAAAAACTAAGTCTCACATTTTATTTTTCAATTTTCTAATTTTTTTTGTTGTTTTTACTTTAAAGGATGAATGCACCAAGCACACAAAACTAAAAATAAAAAAATAAATAATATAAAAATATGATGCATGAATTTTATACCTAGAAAATAAATAAACAAATATGATGCATGCATAAATCAATGTCAACAATGTTAAAGCACGAGCACGCACCTAAGTACTTAATCAAAGAGGTACATGGATACTCTTACCTTTAAGAGCATGATCAATCTTACGACCTTTCATGTCACTCTTCTTAACCCAAACTTTCTTAGAGGTAGAAGTGAATCAAGTTAACTGAGTTACATCTCAGTTAAGTGGCTAACTTGATTGTCGAGGAAGTTAACATTGCTCGAGATATCCTGACTTTTGGCTCTTGAATTCTTGATGTTGATTTTTCTTCTTGCTCCATAATCTTAATTGTCTTGTTTTTCAATTTAATTGTTTCACTCCTTCTTATTAATTCTTGATTTTAGATTTTGGATCTTTTTTCAATATGCTATCTCTTATATTCTTGTGTTGATGTGATAACATAAATAATGAAAGTTGCATATGAATTGTGGACTAACCATATTTTTAGTTTTCATATATATTTGGTTCATTTTCAAATACAACCCTAATGGATCTTGTCTCTACACATATAATTAGAGCTGCCAATGAATTTGATTTTGATCCGAATTCTATCCAAATCCGACGAAATTAATGGGAGATGGGTTTAGGGTCTAAGTCCGATAACCTGATCAAGATCTGAATCCGATAATCCGTTAACTAAATGGATCAAATATGGATATAGGTCAATTCAATCCGATTTGTTATAAATAATTGAGTCTGTAAAATATTTTTATAGCATATTATTTGTCACTAAAATAA